>NQII01000366.1:558409-649801 GCA_002778355.1 Clitarchus hookeri | reverse complement strand
ATATAACAGATTGCACGTACACACACATCATCTCTCTTCTTCATGATATGACTAATCTTCAAACATCACGTTATTATTTACCTTGACTAATCTTCTTCAAACATCACTTTATTATTTACCTCAACTCATACTGAACTTGAGCATAAGTTACTTCAACTGCAAATATAGCTTCAATATCAGAAACCTCGACATTTTCTCTTGCTAGCAAACTAGTGCTTGTGTATGAGTCACACAATTTCATTTCATGGTAGTTAGTATGCACATTAGGGTACTCATTTCATGTTTTATTTATTTATTGCTCACATTCCATTTAGTCCAATGAGAGCCTAATACGCTCGGGGATATAGAAAGAGTCAAAATACAAAAATAAATATATTACAAACACATACACAAAAAAAAATACAAATTTCGTGTACGAGAAATATTTCCGAAGGTAATGAGCTTATGGTTATGTTTGCCCAAGTTATAAAATAGCTACATGAGGAATCTATTAAATTATTCAATGCTACCCAGTACCATAACACAAATCAAGAACAGAACAAAATAAAGCTACGGCAATAGAACGTGTGTAGCAGTACCATAATTCGAGCCGCTTTCGGATGAAGACATTTCAAAACTTAGTCCTATCAAGCATAAAAATTAAATGGCATATTCATTCAACAAAGCCAGTCACTAAGATTGCTTATGTGACCTTTTCTTCGGTTAAACACAACAATACAACTTCCCGGGATTATGAAGTATTCCTAGTGTTTTTAAAATGGCCTTCTGCANTTCTTCGGTTAAACACAACAATACAACTTCCCGGGATTATGAAGTATTCCTAGTGTTTTTAAAATGGCCTTCTGCACAGAATGTGTACAGCCAGTAATGCCGACAACATATTTTTTTTCTTTAACCTGCTTGCAGGAATGCGCTCTAGCGTCGAACTTTGAGTTTAGGCCACGATCGCAAAGTATNATTTTTTTTCTTTAACCTGCTTGCAGGAATGCGCTCTAGCGTCGAACTTTGAGTTTAGGCCACGATCGCAAAGTATTTTTATAATGTTGTGCCTTGACGCTGTTGGTGTCACGTGACGTCCAGTTTTAGAAATCCCGAACGGCGAGGCAGAGCTGCTGCAACGGACTGCAGGAGGGTTTTGTACGGTGTGCGAGGTGTGTCGCGCCCTGCCTCGATTTCTGCCGTGGAAGGGACCTTTAAACTTTTCCAATTAGCCCGTGATAACAGGTTGAAACGACGATGACCGATTACGCGATGAACAATATAGACCAGTACGGTGATGGCTATATGGAGCCAGAGGAGGAGTGGGAGCGAGAGGGACTACTTGACCCAGCCTGGGAAAAGCAACAGAAAAAGGTTAGTTTGATACAACAATCACTGTGACAGTTGTCAAGTTAGAGAAAAACATTCGGTTGGAGCTGCAAGACATATTTTTTTAATACTTTCTGTAGTTTTTGAAGTTTAGATTCAAATTCTGTTTTGTCGGCGAATAGCGTTTGACACGATGCCGCCAAAACAAACTATGTCCGTACATTAAGCATAGGTGTCTGAAATTTATTGGCAATTCCATCGTTCTTGTTAGATCATTGCATTAAAAATTCGCTTCACAAATAACATTTGTTGTAAAAATCCAAACTAAAATCTTATTTATTATGGAGTTTTAAGAAATAAACGTTTGTGACCAATAATGTGCGAAGTGGGCCTATTTATTCACCATTACTCGCAACTTTTAATGAAAATGACGGTTTTAGTGTTTCACAATGTACTTCCGTTTCTGTAGAATTAAATTTGAATACTGAAAACGGTATTTTGGCCCTGATGTAAACATTAACGTATTTGCCAGTAATACGCCAGTAATATCATAGGGCGTTTTTCACCCTACAGCATAGGATCAACCTTGGAGTAGATGTTGGTATTTTAATAGCAAATTTTGTGAGGTACAGTAGGCCTATACATTTTGCATGCATTTCCATTCTTTTCGCAGGGGTGTAGGACCTGTAGCTGATGTAAGTTTCTTACTTTTGATGCCAAGTCGGGGAGGGGTTCGGCTGTCAATGCAGTATTCATAATTTTAGAGGAACAAATGTATTGTACACTACTCAAAATAAAGTTGTCATGACTTTGCATGAATANGCAGTATTCATAATTTTAGAGGAACAAATGTATTGTACACTACTCAAAATAAAGTTGTCATGACTTTGCATGAATAGATTATATCTATTCTGCACCACTCTGCTGGAACTAAACACATACAAACTTCTGAAAGTTTCCATAAACTGAAAGCAATGCAGCATTTGCAAAGGAACACTTTTTGTGCCTCTCATTGATAAATTAACACTTTTTGTGCCTCTCATTGATAAATTAACACTTTTTGTGCCTCTCATTGATAAATTAACACTTGTAAAACAGAAATTGTTCTTGGACAATCTTAAAACAATGTGGTGGTTGTGCACTCGTGTGGACTCTCAATAAGTGGTGTTGCCATCTCTTGCCTGCATTACTGAAGCACAGCATCTTGGCATACCCCTAACCAGTCTTTGAATATGCGTGTGTGTAATGTGTTGCCACTCCTCTCTTACAGCTTCCTCTATCTGGGCAAGTGTTTGGGGAGGGTGTGGACGTTGACTTGCATTTTCAGATGATCCCATTGATGCTCAATCCCTGGTCTGAACCCGACAAGCAGCTACGGGATCATCTGAAAATGCAAGTTCAGGATGTCCAGACCCTCCCGAAACAGTTGCCCAGCTAGAGGAAGCTGCACGACAGGAGTGGCAACACATTCCACAAACGCGTATCCAAAGACTGGTAAGGAGTATGCCAAGATGCAGTGATGTAGGCAAAAGGTGACAACACAGCTTATTGAAAGTTAACGCGAGTGCACAATCACCACATTTTGTTTTCAATTTGTTCAAGAACCATTTATGTTTTACACATCATTACGTTAATTTGGCGATGAGAGGCACAAGATGTGTTCCTCTACAAATGCTGTATTGTTTTCAGTTTTCGGAAACCTAAGAAGTTTGTACATCCTAAGTTTCAGCAAAGTGGTGCATTTTTTTTCNTTGTATTGTTTTCAGTTTTCGGAAACCTAAGAAGTTTGTACATCCTAAGTTTCAGCAAAGTGGTGCATTTTTTTTCCCGCTTAGAGAAGTTTCTTACTGACAAGTTCAGGAGCAGCTTCTCTCAAGAGGTTTTCGCTAATCCAGATCTAGCACCTACCTCTCTCATTTACAGAAGTACAATAAAACACTGGAAATGTGATTAGGAATGTGCGGAAAATTATAAAAAATTACCAATGATCTAGGCCTATAACCTTTTGTGTAACAACATTACACTTACTTAAAGAAATTAGTTTGTTCTGTTTTGGTATTTTGAACAGGTATTTTAAGCTCATTAATCTTATCAGAAATTGACTGATCAATATCCAAAATCTATGGACAGTGTCTAGTATATTTAAAGCGTATTGCATCTTAGAAAGGGCTTTTCTTCTGTATCTCAACTCCTGTTTGCGTGATCATCAAGGCAAGTTTTGTCGGTGGACGTGTTGACACAATCTATAAAGTCATCGGTGTGTTCTCAGTCACATCATCAACCCCTATGAAGTCTTGAAAAGTTGTCATTGACATAGGATTACTTTGTTTCATGAGACACAAGTTTGGCCCATTCCTTGTTGCTAGGCCCAACTTCAACATTATTTTCCTCTGGCTCAAAATCTTGGTTTCCTGCACTCATCCAAAACTCAGCTTTCTTGAAGCAATTCTTGGTAGTAATGTGCTGTGTACCACACTCCTAGTGAATTTCATGGCAAGGAGCATGTTTATTTCAGGGTCAATGTTCTTGTCAGGCATGACAGAATGTTTGACAACTTATTTGCGATAATGTTTAAAAGTATGATGCCCTCCTGAACCAACAGTTGCAACTTAATGGTGGTGTTAGCAGGCAAAAAAATTACTTTCACAATTGTAAATGTTGGGAAATCTGTGTAGACAGAGGAGTTTTAAATTAAAAAGATTTTTCTTCCTTCATAATTTTCATATAAAGTTCCTTCAGCAATCCCTTAAATATTTTTCTTGTCCTCCAAGCCATTGTGTTATTATTGTAGTCAACGAGTAGTTTTTAAACCTGTGAACATAAATTACTGTACTGTAAATTTAATTACTTGAAAATTAAATTACTTGTGCAGAAGTACATTAAATTACTCGGGCAGAAGTACATTAAATTCAGTTCAGATGTGAAATGTAGTATACATAAATATTAAACTTACTTTTGAAACATCTAGGTTGTTTTGATTTCCTGATGACTAGAAGAGGGATTTGTTCCATTCAGACATGTTTGCGTAGTGAAGAATAGTGAGGTGTTTTCCTCCGTGACACTCTTCTCCTTCAAATATAAAGGTTTTATCCAGAAGGCACTTGAAAAACAAACCAATCTCGTCAGCATTGTAAGCGTCATCTGGATCATACCCTTTTAAGAGTTGGCAGATCTTCAGTCCACAAATTACACACACCTTGATCCACAGATATTCTTTCTCTGGCCGCTCTCTTAAAAATTAAGTCTTTTAATTTTTTAGAACCCTCTAACCAGTCATTGATAGCTGCAAAGTTTTTTATTCCCAGTTTTGTTGGAAAGTCTTGACACTTTCCTTTCAATAGTGGTTCATCTACAGGAATGATTTTATCTAGGGTTTGTTTTATCCATTCTACAAGGCACTTTTCAATGCCAGGAAAGTAAACAGCTCGGTTCCTCTTAAAATTTCAGTGTCCCTCTAAGCACTGCAACTTTATGGAAACTTTGTCTTATATGATCTTACATGAAAGGTTAGCACTCTCTTTGCAACTTCTGGTCTAGATCATTCTCACTATTTTTAGTTTCACTCAATGAAAACACTTTGTTTGCTTAGGAATTTTTGCTTTGATGCGACGCGCACCTCCCTTAGTGATACTTATCAACTAATTTTTCTTTTTTACTAATGCATACCTAACTCCTTACAAGGGAAAAAAACCCTGTCAAATCATGCCCAATGGCATTAACTTCCTGGAAAGCACACTGTGTTACAGAGGTGTAGGGCGAGGTGGTCTTGCCTAGAGGTGCGGATGTGAAAAACTACTCGTAGAGCTCTTCCCTTTCTCACTTAAGAGGTTTTCGGAGGTGAAAATGACAACCTTGTAATTAGTCTTGCTTAGTTTTCTCACTTATCCACGTCCGACTGTATTTGTTAATAATTAATACATAGGTACACTGCTTAAAATACAGCAGAGCGTACAAGACTATCTTTTTCCTGGCAAACCAGCAGAAGTATAAAAAACGTATGTGTAATGTGTTTATGTAAAGGTTGTTTTGCAGTTTTTCTGTAAAAATTTATTTTGTACGACGAGTTAGTTTACCAGCTATTAACCTTGCCCATGTTATTTGTATCAAAAATTGCTATATGCCTTAAGATTGAGAAAGAACTATATACAAAATATGCCTTCTTTGCAAAGAGAACGTAATTGGTCAACGCTGCCAAGACAAAGAACTGGCCCACAAGCCTTTTGGATCTCTGCATACTAGCAAGTCAAAGTTTGGCAGTGTGGTTACCATGGTGAGCTGTGGTTCAATCTCAGTATTGGCATTCAAGTTGTGTAAGTGCGTGACATTTTGTAATTATAGCCTAAAAGTAGAAAAGTTTCACACTGTCATTTGGGAAGGGAGACTGGAACCCCATCTTGGCCTTCTAAACCTCGTATGTACAATCCTAAGTACAGGAAGTCTTCTGATAAAATTCTTAGCAGTTGTTAAGGATTGCTGTTTTCCAAAAACAGAAAAAATTTTGTAGAAAACTAATTATGCTGAATACGAATTTCATGTGGGCATTAAGATACATTTANTTTGTAGAAAACTAATTATGCTGAATACGAATTTCATGTGGGCATTAAGATACATTTAGTACATTGCAATGGTAGGGAAGACTATGTAGATCAGTGAAATTGTGGTGTAAAACATGCAAAAGTGATAATATTTAAATTTGTTTGCCTTTTCATGGTGAATGCAAGATTTAAATTTACAGTAGGTGAATCACAGGGGTGTGCATGTAGACACACTATCGTGCATCGTAGTAAGTATAGTAAGGACACAGGATTAAATTACCATTATTTTAACCACAGCTAAGTGACCTGATGTAACACCCTCGTATGTTTTTACATTTTCTACTGTTAGTGTATTATGGTTAAAATAATGGCCACTTAATCCTGCAAGCCCTTTTTTTTTATTCAATGTGATAGCATTGATGTCGATGTCACTATGTCGTGAGTAACTTACCAAGACGGTACATGTAAACAAAGGCTCTGAATTTTTATATTTCTACTAATTAACGCTTTTATTTCTCACTTCCTCTAAATAAGTAATGTCTCAATCACTTGACTTTGTCTTCCACTAAATCTAAATCTTGAGTGTTTTTTATAAATGGATTTTCTTCACGCCTTGTGACTAGTATGGGTGTAGGAGTTGACTTGATTTTTCTCCTCCTCGAAGACTGTCTGGTGACAGGATGAAGTCTTCCCTGATAGCCTAGTCTCACCACAATAACTAACAGATTCTCTGACACTTATTGTCCCTCTTCTTTCTTTGGGGATGTGGACATAGCAATAGCATTTGATGACAAAGGTATGGAGATGGTCTATCCACTCATCTTAATTGAGCCATAATTGTATTGGCACTTTTCCTTTGCTCATTGCAGTCCTGTGCAATTTCCATAACGCACAGTATTTACTGCTTCTGGCCAGAGTATCATGAGCAGATTCTTTGCAGCTATCATTGATAGCGCACTTTCAACAAGTCTGTAATTTTTGTGTTCTGCAGCACCATTTTGTTCAGGAGTGTATGACATAGACTTTGTCTTGACAAGACCTCTCATCTGTAAAATCTCTTGTACCAACTCATGTTGCAGGGAAGCATTTTTACACACCTGTTGCACTATCATGTTCCCCGTTCGGGGCTGCTGAAGAAAAGGATGACCTGAAAATTGGTGAGAGAAGAATACGAATCCCAGTTCATAGCATACTTCCCAGCTTCAGACATACGAACTCGAGAATTGCTACTGGCCCAAACTTCGGATACCATTTTCATGTCTGGCCTTTTAGTAAGTGCGAGGAGAGCTATCAATCATCAGAGGATTATTAATAAAGGGAACCACTCTAGTAATACCTACATCATTATGGAAAGGGATGTTAACAAGAATTCACTTAGGGCATATAGGCACTAAAAAAGGCATCGAAAGGGTTAGAGCGAAGATGGTCAGGCATTACAGACGACATAAAAAATTGTATATCCAGCTGTGAAACATGTATAAGGGAGAAAACTAATAGACCAGAGCCTCTTAAGCCTTCTCCTTTACCTCAAGTACCATGGGAAATCGTATGCATGGATCTAGCAGAACATAAAGGGAAGCATTACCTTAAGATAAGATTACTATTGGAGGTACCCAGAAATATTTAAATTGTTTAACATTTCATCTTTGACAAAAATATCAAGATACAAGCTGCCTCCTCACAAGGAATTCCTAGAGTACTTAGATCAGACAATGGAACACAGTATAGCGCTCAATAATTCAGAAATTTTGCCAAAGAGTATGGTTTTAACAAGTAACCCAAAATGTGCCCAGAACGAACAAGTGGAGGTAGTGGTCAAGAATATTAAAAACATAATACAATGATCGAAAGACCCGTACCTGGTATTGTCATGTAGAACTACACGCTTGTCTGGTCTCAAATATAGCGCAGCTCAACTTATTATGGGAAAATCTCTAAGGGACACCTTACCAGTACCACATGAAAGCTACAGCCATTTACAGTTGATAGGAAGGAGTTTGCGGCCATACACCGAGAAGCGAAATGCTGTCAAAAGACTAATTTTGACAGACATCATCGAGCAAGTACGCATCCTCAATTACAAACTCATGAGAAGGAATGGATCACAGACTGGCAAAAGTACGGAGTGATAGTAGTAGAAGCAAACGCCCAGAGTTCCTACCTGGTCTCTTCGGGTGGAAGCTGAAAGTTGTCGGAGGGGCAGTGCAAGAAGAAATAAATAACAATGCAGGATGAAGTTAGACTGGGAACGATATTGTCAAGAGAATGTCCACCCCACATCTGACATTATGTAATTAGTTAAATTCCCATCTCGTTTGTTTACATTCCTTTTTATTGTCCATTTCATACATACATCATTCCTACCACATTATCCTTCTACAGCAATTCTCAGACTCCCCNTCTTCTTCACCCCTGGAAATATCCTGCTACCAATCTTATGCCCTTATGCTAGGTCAATTCGTATTGGAGATAAGAATATGACTTGGATCTTACAGCCTGATATTACTGCATGATTTATTACACCACACTTAAGAGTCAATGTCTTTGAATCAGCAGGTCACTTTTTTTTTTTTTTTTTTTGTTACTCTTTCGGTGAAAACTTTTAAGCTTTCTGGAACTAAGTTTTCTCTGCCTGTCTTAATTCCATGGATAATTAGGTATGTATGTGAATCATATATCTTCTGAATATCTTCTTTGATCATATCTACAGTAGCTAATACTGTTAGGGACCACGAATGTAGCGTTCCCTAGTTCGAACAACACATGTTCGCTCAGCACGGACCGGCAGAACGTAATAGCGGGAGGCGTGGTGCAACTTAAGCCTGGCGCGGCATGCCTGGCTGTATATCAAGCGTTCTAAAAACATGAGGCACAGTTAGGGAACTGCTGAATTTTGGTGTTTTTTTTATAACATGAAACATTTATGATACTATGCTATGTTGTTGAACGTTAAAATAATATTTAGGGATTGTAAAGAAATATACANTACAGCTCCCCTGGAAATATCCTGCTACCAATCTTATGCCCTTATGCTAGGTCAATTTGTATTGGAGATAAGAATATGACTTGGATCTTACACAGCCTGATATTACTGCACGATTTATTACACCACACTTAAGAGTCAATGTCTGTGAATCAGCAGGTCACTTTTTTTTTTTTTTGTTACTCTTTCGGTGAAAACTTTTAAGCTTTCTGGAACTAAGTTTTCTCTGCCTGTCTTAATTCCATGGATATTTAGGTATGTATGTGAATCATATATCTTCTGAATATCTTCTTTGATCATATCTACAGTAGCTAATACTGTTAGGGACCACGAATGTAGCGTTCCCTAGTTCCAACAACACATGTTCGCTCAGCACGGACCGGCAGAACGTAATAGCGGGAGGCGTGATGCAACTTAAGCCTGGCGCGGCATGCCTGGCTGTATATCAAGCGTTCTAAAAACATGAAACATTTATGATACTATGCTATGTTGTTGAACGTTAAAATAATATTTAGGGATTGTAAAGAAATATACNTAACATGAAACATTTATGATACTATGCTATGTTGTTGAACGTTAAAATAATATTTAGGGATTGTAAAGAAATATACAATGCTACTGACATGTTTGAGGCAGTGGTTGTGTGATTCACATCTCGCATACAAGAACACTGGTACATGATAGATAATAGTGCATCTAGCTGATATGCAAAATAATTTGATACAAATATATTTAGTAATGGTACCAAATTTCCGTGAGTACACTTGAAGAACACACACCTCCGTTAACAACAGTTGAGCTAAACACGAGGTAGCACTGTCACTATCGTTAGATACATAGGTGTTATCTGTCTTACTGTCACTCGTTGATGAAAACAAGTCATCGCTTTTACTGTCATCACGTAAATCTATTACAAACTGATCCATTGCCATGTCCAGTATAGTCCCTCTCCCAGTATTAATCTACTAGCTTTTCAACATGATTGCAGTAGCATACCCAATCATCCTTGGTTACTTAGTAGATAGCATTTAGTGTGAAGTGCTTGCGCAGAAAACTCTCCCAAGGTATTACTTTATTGAATTCACTGCTTTATTTTAGCACACGCTAGTTGAATGCCATTGAACTTGCACGAATTACATTGTGTCCAGCATCTTTTAAAAGTTTATAAACCCGATACACTTTCTTCTTTGGTTTGTGATTTTTCAATTAGGTCCACCAACCCACTTTCCCTCATTGCTACATCGCATGCGGCATCTCTGCGTTCTAACCATGCAATAATAAATTTTTTAGTGCTGTATTTTAAGGTTTATAGTTTCGTATGGTATGGTGCATTGTCCATCACTACAACTCACAACGATGGCAAGTTTAATATTACATGTTGAGACAGCCACTTTTTGAAATTAGTAGAATTAATTTCACCGTTATAGTCTGACTGTGGTACCAGATCTGTACATCAATAATCCCCCAAGATGAAAGCCATTTATGGAACCTATATGAACCAGTATTAATCTCTTGGTTGAGTTTCCTTTCATATTTCCCCTTACATTATTTTTTCTTTGCCAGCACTTCTGGAATGTCAGATTTGTGTCCACCCATGACTCGAGATAAAATACATCTTTACCTTCAGACCTACACTGTCTCATTTCCGTAAGGTACATCGAGCGCCACACTACTATATCAGCACATTCTATCAGCAAACGTCTCTTAAACTTACAACCTATCTTTTCCTTTAAAATGGGGATCAGAGTGCGCACCGTAGGAACAACTTTCTTCACAGCATAAAACTCCTGAATTGTGTCTTATGACAAGTCTGTTGAAACTGTCAATCTCATTTTTGCGTATTTTTCGTTGCCTGTACAGAAATACGTTATGCTAAAGAAGTCTTAAAGACAAGTTAAATAAACACAAGTATGTCATTTATTCAGTATACCTAACATAAGTGCCAAAATACACCTTTTCCAACATCACTGATGTACGTAAGTACATAGCGCATATATAGGCTATTCACGGTAAAGACAGCACTCTTGAAGCGTTGGTTATATTTTACTTTTCATGCAATTTGTATCTTTCACCACGTATTAACATAACTACAGTTTCTCCAAGTTTCTTGCTGCAAACGCACAATAAATTGATGCCCATTGTTATCATCAGGACATGCAGATCAAATAGCAAATTTGTTCAATCTGAAATAAAAGTTAATTGAAATATGCCCCGAAAATTGAGATTGTGGAATGTATTTTTGCAAAATATCTGAAACCAGGAGAGATGAAAGTATAGTTCGCNATGCCCCGAAAATTGAGATTGTGGAATGTATTTTTGCAAAATATCTGAAACCAGGAGAGATGAAAGTATAGTTCGCAGAAAATTGTTTTATGTTGTTGGGATCTTCAACCAAAGAGTACTCTCACATTAATAACACTCCGCGTTGTGAAAATAACAGGGGTGGCCACCCTCTTAGTGCCAGCAACTTTGTTGCCATCTGAAATTATGAACGTTTGANATGCCCCGAAAATTGAGATTGTGGAATGTATTTTTGCAAAATATCTGAAACCAGGAGAGATGAAAGTATAGTTCGCGGAAAATTGTTTTATGTTGTTGGGATCTTCAACCAAAGAGTACTCTCACATTAATAACACTCCGTNACCAGGAGAGATGAAAGTATAGTTCGCGGAAAATTGTTTTATGTTGTTGGGATCTTCAACCAAAGAGTACTCTCACATTAATAACACTCCGCGTTGTGAAAATAACAGGGGTGGCCACCCTCTTAGTGCCAGCAACTTTGTTGCCATCTGAAATTATGAACGTTTGATGCTGGTTTATTGAGCAGTATGACCTACAAAACAAAAATGGTACTCTTGTTGCAACTGCCTAGGACGTTTTTGTTTAAAATGTACACAAAGATTCTGCTAGATACCGCTTCAGCGATAAAATGCCTCATACGTAGGCAATACGTCAAACATGCGTAAGTGGTGGTAAGTTGGTATTCCCACTGCACAGGCCATGGTAGAAGCCTTTTATTATTTACTGTAAACAACAATTACCATGGATTAAAAAGTTTGATGCTACACCGACAATGTGTTCCTGGCAACAGTCAAGTGTGATTTTTCCCTACATGAAGTATTGGTATTGCCTATGTGCCTGGAGCCATATTGCTGTCGCTGCTGTGTAGTGTAAAGTTTATTGTTTATGCATCTGGACATGTATCGCTGCAGCCAAAGCTTTATGTACACTGAAGAGCAAAAAAAAAACTGGTACACCTGCCTAATATCGTGTAGGGCTCCCACAAGCACGCAGAAGTGCCGCAAGACGACGTAGCATGGACTCGACTAATGTCTGAAGGTATGCAANTCGTGTAGGGCTCCCACAAGCACGCAGAAGTGCCGCAAGACGACGTAGCATGGACTCGACTAATGTCTGAAGGTATGAAGGAGGCATTTCACACCATGAATACTGCATGCCAGTCCACAAATCCATAGGAGTGCTAGGCGGTGGAGATCTCTTCTGAACAGCACGTTGCAAGGCATCCCAGATATGCTCAATAATGTTCATGTCTGGTGATTTAGGTGGCCAATGGAAGGGTCTAAAGTCAGAATAGTGTTCCTGGAGCCACTCAGTAGCAACTCTCGATGTGTAGGGTGTCACATTGTCCTGCTGGAATTGTCCACGTCCGTCGGAATGCACAATGGACATGAATGGGTGCAGGTGATCGGACACCTGTCAGTCGTATCTAGATGTATCAGGGGTCCCATTTCACGCCAACTGCACACGCCCCATACCATGACAGAGCCTCCACCAGCTTGAACAGTCCCCTGTTGACATGTAGGGTCCATGGATTCATGAGGATGTCTCCATACCCGTACACGTCCATCCGCCCGATACAATTGGAAACGAGACTCGTCAGACCAGGCAACTTGTTTCCAGTCATCAACAGTCTAATGGCAGTGTTGGCGGGCCCAGGCGAGGCGTAAAGCTTTGTGTTGTTCAGTCAACAATGGTACACAAGTGGGCCTTTGGCTCCGAAAGCCCATATCAATGATGGTCTGTTGAATAGTTTGCACGCTGGCACTTGTTAATGTGTTGATGTCCCAACGTCGAAATCTGCGCCAATTTGAGAAAGGGTTGCAAGTCTGTCACGTTTAATGATTCTCGTCAGTCGTCGTTTGTCCCGTTCGTTCACAATCTTTTTCCGGCCGCAGCGATGTCAAAGATTTGATGTTTTACCGGATTCCCGATATTCATGGTACACTCGTGAAATAGTCGTACGCGAAAATCCATCTTATCGCTACCTCAGAGATACTATGTCCCATCTCCCGTCCTCAGACTATAACACCATGCTCTCATAAGGTAACACTGTCAGGCCATTTGTTTGCGAGCAAACATCTAACTAGGTGTCATATACAGCATGTAGTTTAAAACATGTGTGTACAGTCTGTGTGAACAGTCTAAATGTCTGGCACTAATATCACACTAGGCAGCTCTGTATGGTGACGTGTTCAATTCTACGCCTGGCTTGACAGTTATCAAGAGACTAAAGGTGCTATAGCAAATGCAGCCCATTAAACGCATAGGTGAAATGTATAAAATATCTCAGCACTCCATAATGCATCACTTACATTTCTATTCGTCAAGGCGCATGTTGTGTCTACAAAATGGAACGCTTTACGTTGCCAGAACTGACAGATATGCTACTCGTCTACGGTGTAGCAGAGGGAAATGGACGAAAAGCGCAAAGAATGTACAGGAATTCATTTCCGCAAAGACAGCAGCCTCACTACACCACATTTGCTTCTGTGGAGTAACGGTTGAGAGAAAGTGGAAGTTTAGAGGTGACACGACCGAACGCAGGGCGCAGATGGACAACCAGGTTTGAAGAGGATGTGTTGAGGCATGTTGATAATAACCCTTGTTTGACTATGCGTACTATTGCAAGAGTACTTAACAAAAGCTGCTGC
This sequence comes from Clitarchus hookeri, assembly GCA_002778355.1. Taxonomy (NCBI): domain Eukaryota; kingdom Metazoa; phylum Arthropoda; class Insecta; order Phasmatodea; family Phasmatidae; genus Clitarchus; species Clitarchus hookeri. The sequence goes on along the minus strand of NQII01000366.1, from coordinate 636,023 downwards.
ACCATTGGTTGAGTGTTTAGTGAGAAATTACTGCATATGGTCCATTTACGTGTGCATGCCATAGGTTTCTGGCACAACGTAGAACACACTCTGACTTTGATAAGATATATTCTCTTCACTGATGAGGCTTCCTGTCACCGTGATGGTATACAGAATTGTCTAAATATCCACGAGAGAGCAAATATCGATCCTCACACCCCATTCATTTATTGGGATCAACAGCGTTTCAGTGTCTGGACGGGCGTAATACATAACATGTTAGTTGACCCCTGCCTGTTATCACACACTCACCGTCAATGTGTGTGCTGCATTTCTGCGGGAAACTCTGCCGACAATACTCAAAGAGGTCCCGTACAAACACGTTCCAGCATGACAGTGCCCCAGTCCACAGTTTGCAACGTGCACGCAATCACCTGAATCTTGTATTCCCTGGACTATGGATGGGCCATGGGGGTCTTGTTCCATGTCCTCCATGATCCCCTGGTATGAATCCATTAGACTGTTTCTTCTGGGTTTACATGCGCAGCCTGGTGTATGAAACTGCAGTGCAATCCAAAGAGGACCTCGTCGCCTGCATCGTTGTATCTACCAGGATTATTCGGCACAAGGAGGGTATTTTCAAACGTGTCCGTCAATCGGAGTAGCAAGTCTTTCCAATAAATATTTGTGATACATGTTTCTACAATAAAACCTATGGACTGCCACAACTTTTGTTATCAAATGCAGTGTGTTAACTGATACCACTTAAATGTGTTGCATTGTAACTGCATAGCTGTAAGCTGCTGCACTAAATGTTCAATGGTCAAAAGCCCGCATAGTACACAACAGCAGCAGCAATACCATTCTAGGTGCATAGTCAATATCATTATCTTCACGTCCTGCATGGAATCTCACACCGATTGTCACCACAAACAAACAGTTTTGTATGTTTATTAATGTATGGTACACATTGTTTACACTGGGTGTTAACATTGTCTGCCATCGTCAACTGTGCAGTGACCATACATGCATGTAGGTAGTATTGCCTGCATACTAGGAGCTGTATTGCTGCAGCGGAATCCTTGTGTGCGTTTCAAACTAAAACTGTGGGTCCTAGGCAGTTGACACAAGGGGACTATTTTTGTTTCGTAGGTCGTACTGCTTAATAAACCAGCATCAAACGTTCATAGTTCCCGGCGGTAATGAATTTGCTGGCAATGGGTGTGTTACTATTGTGAGAGGGCATGCCAGTGACAAGGATGGAAGTGGTTAAGGAGGAAAGGTGAAAAGGAGAGATGGTAGAATTGATGAGCAGGAGAGGGAAATGACTCACAGGATTGAGAGGGTGGAGGAAAAGGTCAGGAATGAGATGTGTTAGTGTAGCTTAGCAATAGGGGCAGAGAAGTTAGAGGAAGAGTTTGAAGGTGTAAAAGGTGAGCTAGGCAAAATGCAAGCTTGTCTACAGAAGGAACTGCAGGAGGAGAAGCAGAGGAGAAGGGAGGCAGAGGTTGAGGTAGTCAAATTGAGGAGGATAGAGGAGTTGGAGACAGTAGAAAGGGATAAGGCAGTAGGTGACACTAGGAAGCAAATAATGAAAGAGGAGCAGGGAATAGTAGCGAGGGATAAGGCGATAGTAGACAGCAGGTAGCAAACAAGGATAGATGAGCGGGAAACAGTATGTAGGGAACAGGCAGTGGTGGAAGGCAGGAAGCAGTATGTTGAGGCTTGTAGGAGAGGGATTAGTAAAGACCGGCAAGTAGGAAAAAATGGACAGTTCATGGCCAGAGGGGAAAAAAGGACTGGTCAAAGGGAAGGAAACAAGGGTGGTGCAGGAGGAGGCTGTTGGCAGGGATCAGGGAAGAGGTGAAGTAGACAAGGGGAGGCAGGTGGGTGGAAGTGACAGAAAGCATGAAAGGGTGGTAGGAATTGAACCAGAGGTGGTTTTCCTAGGCAGCTCTATCGTAAAGGGGGTGGAGTTGAGGGAAATCAGAAAAGGAAATACTTATAAAGTAGCATTTGGTGGTGCAACAATCAAGGATTTGGAGGAAAGAGTTAATAGTATGGGAGGCAAGAGGGTGGCAAAAGTAGTTTTAATTAATGTGGGGGGAAATCACCTGTCTCGAAAGGAGGGGTGACAAAAGGTTGAGCGACCTGGGGGGGGGGTTACTAAGTAAAGTAATGGAGAAGTTCCCAAGAGCTAGGACAATAGTTAGTGGCATGCTGGTTAAGGAAATAACTTACAGGAAGGCCGTGGCAGTGAGTGAGGTTTATTAGTGTGTGTATTAGTGATGCAACGAATGTCGATTTTTCCACATTCGCGAATGCGAATGCGAATATTCACCTCCGACATTCGCGAATGCGAATGCGAATGTTGGTTTTTCAAATATGGCGCCAAAAGCGTGCGCCTACGAACTCGAATTTTACCGCGCGTTTATAACTGGCCGGCCGGGCGGCCATGTTAAAACCGAGAGTAGCCCATATGCCCCGACTCTGAACGAAGTAAACAAATCGTGATTGCTGGCTTACTGAATGAAGTTAGCTGCTAATAATGTTTTCGTAAATATTTAGTTTGAGGTTACCTTGACGCGTACCGCTCATACCTACCAGTAGTGGCGACGCTATTCTTACCCACGCCGTAAACCGATGGCCTAACGACCAGAGGAATCCCCGAGTTCGAACCAACTGCACCTGTCATGTTGCCTGAGTCACGACGTGACGCTGCGAACGCGGGGAGTCCCGGGCATGTTATCGCCCCTCGCCACAAGAAATTACTAATCGGGGAAAAACAGTGCACCCCGCCTACCCCTATCCCACCGCAAACACGAGAGGGTAAGTCCCGAGTTATATGGAAAATAGAACAGAAACATATATATACAGGAGCCACAGAGGACCATTAAGTCAGTTATGCGACAGTTAAGAGAGTTACGCGAGAGTGAAGGACAGTTGAGGTCAGTTACGCGAGAGTTACGAGACGTTTACGACGGAGCAGCAGCGACAAGACAGTTACGACGAAGTTACGACGGAGTCGGGAGTTACGCCGGAGTCACGAGAGAGTCAGATACGAGGAACGACGAGCGACGAGGAGAGAACTGCACGTCCAGGGATCGAGCCCAGGACTTCGCGGGAGAGACACCGAGACAGCACGACAACACCAGCCACCAGCATCGAGGTAATTTCAGCAACCCGCCGAAACCTCCCCCCGACGCAAACATTCGCCGAGACGTGTGTAGGGCGCGGGATAGCTAGATTCCACCGTCCGAGGAGATATAAAAGGGGCTAGGTCTCATAGATGTACAGGTCACTGTAACGTTGGACAATAAAAGTTAAGCGTGAATAAACCGAACCCAGTTACGTCTTTGTGCCACCCCTCTTACAGCAGCCCAAGGTGCCGTTAGCCAGCACCGTAACAAATTACTACGTACCCTGCTATCCACCATCCTGTATAGTACAGGTGGGAGCAGCGTCGAGTCAACATACTTAAGTTTTGTTTTTAACTTGTAAAGACTCTATTGTTGTAATTGTACAGTGATAAGTGATATTTCAAAATGAAGCGGTCGTGTGTTAGCGAAGTTTGGACTTATTTTACAATATGTGATGCTGAAAATGTGAAATGCAAAATATGTAATAAACAATACTCGCGCAAAGGAAGAACAACAAGTGCTATGAGAAATCACCTGGAAGCTTTGCATAAAAACGAGTATAATGCTTTAAAGAATAGGGAAAATGAAAAGCGAAATGCTTCTACAACAAGTGTTGTGGCCTCCACTTCGCGACAATGTACGAAAACCGACCTGAAACAAATGTCTTTGACTGATTGCGTCGAAAAAACAAAAAAGTGGGATAACAACAATGCCAAGTCTTTGGAAATTGATAATTTAATAAGCGAAATGATTGCTTTAGAGGACTTACCCTTTAGTTTTGTCGAAAGCGTTGGATTTGTCAGACTATTGAACCATCTTTGTCCGTCGTATAATATAAAAAGCCGACAACATTTTTCTTCGTTTATATGTGCAAATTTCTACGGCAAAGTCACAGATTAAATTTTGGGATTAATTAAGTCATTTGAAAAATTGGCGTTTACAACTGATATTTGGTCTGATTCTTGTTCAGGAATATCTTTGCTGAGTCTTACATGTCATGGTATAACAAAAAACTTTGAGAGAAAAATGATTGTGTTAAACGCAGAGGTATTTAACGATGGCCGACATACTGGTGAGAATATAGCTATAAAACTTGAAACCATGTTGTCGCATTGGGAACTACCTAAAGAAAAAGTGCAATTCATTGTTAGAGATGGTGGCACAAACATGAAAAAAGGTATTTCCTTGTTATTAATTAGAGACATTGATTGTTCGTCACACCAAATTCAGCTGGTTGTCAAGGAGGGGCTTAAGGCACAAGATTCCGTTATAACAGTGATTGCAAAATGTAAAAAGATGGCAACACATTTTCATCACTCAAATGTAGCTCAAGATGAACTGGCTGCTCTACAAGAAAGACTCGATCAGCCAAAGCTGAAAATCATACAAGAGTGTGCTACAAGATGGAATAGCAGCTTGTATATGTTAGAGCGTATTTTGAAAAACAAAGATTCGTTATGTCTTTATGCTTCCCAGAATAACAAGATTTCACAACTAACTTCCGAAGAGTGGATTATTGTGGAAAAAATAATAACTTTACTCAGACCTTTTGAAGAAATTACAAAAGAACTAAGTGCAGCCAATATTTCTGTATCCTCAGTAATTCCATTATTGTCCACTTTGGAAAAAATTATTGGTGAATTTGATGTGACCGACGAATGCGTTGGGAATACGATTTTAGTTCTTAAACGAGAACTATGTCGCAGATTTTCCCATTTGGAAAATGACGTATTGCTTGCTACGGCAACTTTTATTGACCCAAGATACAAATTAAAATTTTTCAAAAATTCTTCAACCAGAGATCAAGTTGTGAAAAATATTTTAAAGTCATCGGAAACGATGAATCCAGTCTATCGTCTTGTTAAAATCCTAAGTGTGCCAGAATGACTACTCATCGGATTGAAACATCTGGTTCCAGTGCCAGTCTGACAGAGAAATCTATATCCTTAAGAGACACCATGAAATTGCTGATGGATTCTAGCGAAAGTGAAGAAGAAAATGAATGTAAGATACCTATAGAAGTTTTGATAAAAAAACCATCAATGAATATTTATTAGATAAACGTGTGGAAAATGATGTAGATCCACTTACATGGTGGGCGGTAAATAATAAGTATGGTATTATTTTTGCCATAGCCAGGCAATATTTAGTAACACCACCCACTAGTGTGCCTAGCGAAAGGGTCTTTAGTGGGGCTGGTCTTCTTTACACACCCCACCGAAATAGGCTGCAAGGAGAAAAGGCATCAAAACTTCTATTTCTGAAGTTTAATATTCTTCTACTCTTATTTAATTACTAAGTGTTTCACTTAATTGTGCTTAGAAATAAACAACTTTTCATAGTTTAATTTTTCGATTTCAAGTAGTAATGTTTAATGGATATCTTAAAAATTACATAATAAGNAAACAACTTTTCATAGTTTAATTTTTCGATTTCAAGTAGTAATGTTTAATGGATATCTTAAAAATTACATAATAAGTGAGTTAGTATTACTACCAAAGTTAAAATTAACAAAATGTTAAGAACATATTTGTTTTAATTGAAAAGAAGAGTATTATATTGTTTGTTTTTCTTCACAATATATTTTTAACTTTATTCATAAGAAGTCTATTTGATTTACAATTAAANCATAGCAGTTGCAATATTATTTAATAAACATTTTCATTTTTCATTGCCAAATACATTCGCAAAATATTGGCATAATTTTTGCGAATACGAATGCGAATGTTCAAAAACATGTGAATATTCGCGAATGCGAATGCGAATATTCGTTGCATCACTAGTGTGTATGTAGGTATTTGGTGGCGATATTTATAGATACAGTAGAATCCCAATAATTCGTATTGTCAAGGGACTGAATGTTAAATATGAATTATTGAGATATTCAAATTAGCGGGATTACCAATAATCTGAAGCAAAAAAAGAAAAAATACATAATGAGTTTAATGCAAATTTGCATTAATATGTAATGATAAATGCATGGCTACATATTATGTATACATATGTATATATAAATCAATAATTACATAAATTAAAAAAAAACACATTAAAAGTTTTTGTTAAATAAAAAAAATCTGTAATTTTCTTTTGGTGCAAGCCTTGCAGCCGGGTATTGTCGATGGCTTTGTCAAGCATGTTCAAAGCAGAAAATACTTAATCACAAACGTCTGATTTTGCTAAGAAATGGCACACGTTGTTGATGTATTGTTTAGCCACTTTAGATGTAATTGTCGGCACATAATCTTCGTCATCACCATCACCATCAATGTCCTGAGATGGAGCCAAAATTTTGTCATCAGTTAGAATCCCCGCTACCGCTAGGCCATCGTCAAAATGGACGAAATCTTCAAACGTTATAGAATTTTCTTCATTTTGAGGAAGACTATTCCAATTCACAGGGCATTCTAAGTCTTGTTTAGTGACTGCTGATGAAAGTTCCACTTTCGTGAATCCACAAGCACGAAAACAGTTTTTTATTGTGCTTTCGCTAACACTTTGCCATGCCTTGTGAGCAATGTTCATGGCTAAAAATAAGGTGATTTTATGATCCTTCCCATCCTCAATGCTGTCAAGGAGTTGCATCACTACTTCCTTGCGATAAAAGGTTTTGAACGTTTTAATTATGCCCTGGTATAGAGGCTGCAGCTTAGAAGTAGTGTTGGCAGGCAAAAACACAACACAACATTAACAAGACTGAGCGGTGGGGTATTGATTGCTGTGGGCCGTACAAATATCCATGAAAAGTATAATTTTTCGCTGCCTTTTCTCTATATCAGCATTCACTGATTTTATCCATTTCTTGAATAATTTGCCCATCATCCACACTTTTTTGTTTTTCACGATAGGTCATCGGAAAAGTTTTCATGTTTTTAAAACATCTTCGTTTGGCTGATTTGCCTATCATGAGCTGTCTTAATTTCTCAGATCCATCCATGTTGGCGGCCAACAATATGGTTACACGTTCTTTACTTTTTTTTCCGCCATGACACTTTTCTTCCTTACAACACATTGATCGGTCGGGGAGACACTTATAAAATAACCCCGTCTCATCAGCATTAAAAATGTTGTTGAGCTCATAAGATCCGATTATTTCTCCCAATTCGTCTTTCCACTCAGAACAAACGTCGGCCGATACACTCTCACTTACCCCACTAAGCTTCTTAAATTTTATGGTGTGCCTTTTTTTTTAAACCTATCAAACCAACCATCACTCGCACAAAAGTTTTTATTTCCCATTTTTTTTATTTTGCAAAAACTTTTGCTTTTTTTCTTAAAATGTTTTCTCCAGCTGGTACATTCGAATTCTGTACTTGCACAAACCACTTTTTGAAATTCTCTTTTAGTTGTGGATACTCACCAGTCTTAAAGCGCTTTACTTTGCTGTCCAATGTCTGGGAGGCAATTTTGACCTTGTTCTTCAGAATTGATGTTATTGTGGAAGGAGGAACTTTATAATGTTTGGACACGTCAATTTGTTTATCAATGGCCACAGCGTTAATGATTTCCCTTTTTTTNGTCTTAAAGCGCTTTACTTTGCTGTCCAATGTCTGGGAGGCAATTTTGACCTTGTTCTTCAGAATTGATGTTATTGTGGAAGGAGGAACTTTATAATGTTTGGACACGTCAATTTGTTTATCAATGGCCACGGCGTTAATGATTTCCCTTTTTTTTCTCTCTCTCTCTCTCTAATGGAAAGACTCTTATTAGCTCTTTTCGGAGGCATGGCTAAGACCGAACTGACTAACTTTTCACTTGCTCTGCTCCTTCCTATCCTCTCATAACCGTAGACCGGACACCAAGGCGCCTCTTAGTTCTGGGAATCACAGACACATCGCCTCACAGCCTACTTGGCGTCATTACCTGCCCTGCAAACCCTCCTATGTCCCTCAGTACCCTTCCGGTCTTTTTTGCCCTGCCCGAATTGCATAAATCTAGAGCTGGTGTACAGTCTAGGGTTAAAAACATTAAGAGTTAACGAGATTTTAAAGTTGGAAATAAGTATTATAAGACGTTTTAATTGAACTCTAGCACCAAAATAAATACGTATTATCGAGAGGACAGGAATGCAATGTTTTTTTTTTTTTACGAATTAAAGGGATTTTCTCAAGGGGTTAGATCTTCCTGCATTTAGCACAGTAAATTAAATTTGTTTACATAAATTATTATACATAACTGTTGTGTGTTTTTCCTCACAATTTCCCCTATCTTCATTGCCCTCCCCACTATTGCATTTGGCAGTATGAGCTGTGAATATCATGATGCCCCTAGTAAATTCAAGTTTACTGTTATTAGTAATGGTAATTTATACAATTTTCTGAGAAATTTTTTATTTTATTTTTTGCAAAAGCCCTTTTGACCCACAGCAGAAGTCAACCATATGAAAAGTGTTTACTTTAATGTATGGACATTAAAGTTATCACATTATAAATTCATCAAATTATAAAATTTGATGAAAAAATGAGGAATATTTATTAGTTACTCACCAAAAATATATTTAACACAATGTAAAAGTGTTCCCCCCTGCACAACAGAAGCAAAATGAATCTCTCTTCCGAAAAAAAAAATTGCATGCAGAAGTTTGTAATGTTCTATGCCAAGGATTGACAAATGGAAATTACAACTCAGATCAGTTGGTACCAACATGAAACTCTAAAAAGGTCCCAATGAAAATAAAGATCCGGTTTGATTTGCCCTGTACTTTTATTTATCAATCACATGAAATAGTTCACATACAATCAGATATGCTGAGTACGAACAGGTTTCACCTACAAAAAAAGCAAAGAGCAGCGCCACAGTTGTTTATTGATTATTCACATCTTGAAAACTTGCATCGCAAGAAGTTACGAAGGCAGGAGGGACGTCAGTTCCTTCCCGGAATGCTATCGACCTCCCACACTGGCGGAAATAATTTAGGAGAAGTTAGTATATGCCGGAAAAGAATGAAGTTAAAAGATTTAGCTGTCGCTTGTGCTTTCCGGTGTGGGCGATATTCGTCACGCCCAACGCGTCTTCCTTCACTGCTGGTCTTACATTGCTAGCTGGTGATATTCGTCCAGGGTTTTTGTCTCTCATGCCTACACCCACTTCTCACCTCAAGGTGCAACCAACCGTGACGAAATAAGGGCATGGCGTGTGTCGCCACGCCATATCAAACAGCTTAGCCTTCCGAACTGCGTCGTAGGTAAAAGATAATCCAAAGCTTCCAGAACAAAAACTGTTAACACAGTCGGAAAAGCTTATATTCTACTAATGCTGACGCTAATAAAAACTACTATTTATGAAATGGCAAACGGATGCCCGATAAACGAACTCCCACTGCTTTAATTTCAAATCCCAATATTATTTTACAAAGCCCTGCTAAACGAAAGAAAATGAACTGCAGTTAGAACCTTGATAATTAATAATATTGCATCATTACAAGTTTTAGCAGCTGCATGAAACCGGATACTTACAGCAGCTGTTGCCAAAGTGTCCTGTCGGCATAGGGGCGTGTGGGATATTAGTGCAGGCTAGCCCATGCCTCATTTCTGTCCATGGATGCTGACATATCGGTGGAAGGGTTACAAATAGGGTATAATTTTAAAGCTTTTAAAACATACTATGACCTCTATTTGAGCAATGCCCCTTAATTCTCATTTGTTCTAAAACTATGGGATAGAAACCATTTAAAAGATATTCTAAAATCCACTATTTGACACACATTTCTCACCATTGTGGCAAAATCAGTTGCATCAGCAAAGATTTTAATAAATTTTTCATTTCGTATAGTAATGAACTGAAAAAAATTGGTTATAACCAGAGGACTAAAAGTCCGAAGTTTGGGGATGTAGGGGTGAAAGAACCAAGAGGCAAATTACACCTCTTTACCAAAATTCAGCTTTTACCTAAATATTTCTGACTTGAAACTGTTATTGACTGAGCTAATTGCTATTTCATCTGATACCCACACTGCATTTCCAAACCATGCATTCAGAAATTTGTCTGTTTCCTCTAAGCCAGCACCATATGTATGAAAGGGTACCTTGAATGTTTTTATAAGAAACCATTATGAATGTGATCAGTGTAGATTTTTAGTTTATTATTTTTTGGATTCCATTTGACAGTCATGGGATACAGAATTAGCTATAGTTTCAATATTATTGCTACACAAGATCTCTTTCTACAGTAATAAAGTACTCATATTGAAGAGTGTTAAAAAAAATTTGTATGTTGAAAAATTAAGTTGGTGGAATTCCAGAGGTTCTGCAACTTACAAATCACATTATTTTATTAATGCACAGTGTATAGAAACCCTGTTTTCTCAACCTTATACATGGTTGCCACTCAACTGGAAATCAGGGAAATGCCAGGGAATTTCGAACAAGTTAGCTAAATGTCAGGGAATTCTGTGATTTGCATGTTATATTTGGCAGTTCTATCATCAATCGTGCACCACTACCAGAATTGTATAAAATTGTTTTAATGATTGTGGACAAAATGCTTAGGTTTTTTTTTTATGTAGGGAGCAATTTTGTAAGATCGGAGAACTATTTTGGTGTAAAAGTGTGCAAAGGCATCAATCCTTACAGAAAAAAAGTTAGCAGAAAGTTAAGGAAAAATAATTATTTTTGTTAGGGAATTTTCCAATAGCAAAAAGGTGGCAACCCTGTTATAGAATGAGGTCAACCCAGTAAGAGTTCAGCATGTATTACCTATATTGCAGTTATGCACATTCATCACTGTTCACTGGTTTTACTATAATAACTACAGGCTAGTTCAGCTGTGAAAATTGTAACTAGTGATCCCAATACAGCCAACTGTGGGCACAAGAAATCCTTTTATTTGAACACATTTTATGTTGTGTTGAAATTTGCCTAACATTTTTTAATAATGAACTATTTTTTTGCAATGGGGTTAAAAATTGGGAGAAAGTCAGTTGTACAATTTTACGTGATTTCAGACTGCATAAAAAAGGGAGTGTATGGATAAATTTGTTACTTGGATATGCAAATATTAAACATGACAATCAGTAATGTAAAGTAATTTGTACCACGATTCCCAATGTTTGAGACCACTGCCTGGTAAACATTTGTTTCCAACAAATTTACTTGTAAATACCATTCTGAAATTTTTTTAAGTTCATGCATTTAGGTTTAACATTTAATGTAATTATGAAATTAGTGTTTTTCATTAACACACCTAATTATTATCAAATATTGTTACTTAGTATAAGTTAAATTAGGATGATTTTAATGGCATTGGGGGACAAATATATTAATTGGTAATAAAATGTAACTGAAACTTGCTGTAAGGCTCGTTTCGCACACAGTGACTCAGTGGCGCTGCTGAGCAGCATAACTGCAGCTCTGTGGCCGCCAGAAAACGCACGACAGCAGCGCTGCTGTCGCATGGCTGAAAGACTGCTCCCACACTGCTGTCTGCAGTTGCTGCTGAAAGAAATCAGTCCCAACAATAGAGGGACAAAATCATGTCAGTATGTAATAAATATTTTTTTATTCATAGTTACTTTTATTTGCAACTGCGTGCAAATTTTGCAATTATGTTACTCGATGACATTAACAATTGTTTTTTCAGATCCTCTTTAGTCAGTAAAATTTGTGCAAAAATTCAGAAAAACATTTTCCCCTGCATTAAATTTGGTTTACTTGTTGCTAAAATCTGGATATTTTATGTTCCTCATGGCACAATATTTCGCTATATCTCTGAGTCACTGTGGTGTGTGTAGTGGTCGAACGACTCTCTTCCAACCAAGGCGAATCGGGTTCAATTCTCTGCGGAGTCGCTCCCGGATTTTCGCATATGGGAATCATGCCGGGCGATGCCTTTTTTCTCTGGGATCTCCAGTTTCCCTCACCCTCAAAGCAACCGAAATCTCTCCACTCCACTCCACTCTCATTATCTATTATAAAATCTGCCTAGTTTTTATTTTTGCATACTTTGCATTTGGATTGCCTTTGTGTCTATTGCAAACACAGACACTGTAGCTAGAACACTGACTGCAAATATATATATTGTCAGCAGCGCAACCGCTGCCTATTAGCAGTGCATCTAATTCTATCGCTATGTGTGAAAGTTCTCTTGTGGCACAATGGTGTACCACTAACAGCACAATTAAGAAATGCTCCCCAGCAGCGCTGCTAATGCCCAACAGTTGCTCAGTGTTAACACTCCAATTTGAAACGGGGAAGGCCACGAGTATCGCTGTGTAGCACTGCTGCTTGGTCACCGTGTGTGAAAAGGCACCAAGTTAGCTGAGCAAGAAAAATGGACGAAAATTTGACAAAATAGGCTATTAATCAAATACATCCATGAAACATTTTCATATGCACAGTATATAATTTAATAAAGTAAAATTTTTCAATTTAGAAACACTAGTTTGAACACAGAGATTGTGAATTTAAAATGCAGCTATTTAAGGACCCTCTGTGCCAAGCTGGCATCCATTGGGTTTAAGTGTAAAGTAGGGAAATCAGTGTTACATTCCTCCTCAAGATATCAATTTTAAAGATAACAATTTCAAACCAAAGGATATTCAATGCAACGTAATGAGAAAATTCTCCCACGTTGACAAATTTTCAAAAAGACTATTCATTCATATTATTTTATTAAATGTAAATTGTAATGTTAAATTTTTAAATAGATGAAACACAAAAATGGACAAGATTTATTAATGTGCCAATATTCCAGGTTTTGTTTTGACTTAATTTTAAAAAGGATTCTTTGAGGAAAACTTTTGTTAACTTTGATTCCCTACTTAATCTCTGTGGCTGCAGGTTTGGTATGTGCTGTTAACTGTAATGTGAGCACTTTTGAGGCCCTAGTTTTTCCTTTCAGCCATTTTTTATCCTTTAACCACTTTTTTCTAAAACTATTGACATGTAAGTAATAAACACAGTTTGTATATTCCACCACACTTCAAAGTTAATGCCTAAGGCTAAAATTAAATAAATTTGTTGACTATTATTCCAAGTGAGAGGGCTTTCAAAAGCGCTCACTTTACTGTGAATAGCCTATAGACAGTGCTGTTTTAACATAGCAGCAGTTGAGAACAGTAAATTTTGTTTAAATTCAACTCTATAATGCAAATTTCTTAGCTTGCCAATGTGACTCTTTGCAAGTAGTTGGCGACACTTGCTAAATCCGTGAAGCTCTGATATAGGGGCAATAAGTTAACAGTTGTTAAGTGTTTCATTTAAATGGATCAGTCTTAGTAGCCAAACATGAACCCAGCATGTCATTACTTTTAACACACAACATTGTAGAACTGCTTCATACTTAAGAAATATTTTAGTGTTATAAACAATCATAGTGTTTAGATGACAGGGATGTACTAGGGTTCGTGATGGATGGAGGTCTTAATAAAAATAAAAAAAACTAATTTTGATTTTTAATTTATTTTCACATCTGTTGTTTTAAACATTAAACTATTGTGTCATTAGGGCTCCTGTTATTCTCAGCTAGTGTAATATTTAATGTTTATCTCAATCCTAATTAAAGTAGTAATCAATGTCTATATTGATTAGTCACTTAATTCACACTCATTATTTACACATTCAATCTATGTATTGCTATCGTTCCAAATGTCACTCTTGCATCCAGCTCAATAGTCCCACCTGTCAGTCTCCTCTCTCCACCGTAGGAATGCTCACAGTCCCTCGCAGTCCGCAGACTTGTTTCCTGCTGGTCATTCTCGCCGCTTCGCTGTATTGCCCACCTGGCCCATGCAATCCTCCAAACTCTAGACTGTCTGCTCCGAGGCCCGTCATGGCTTACGTAGTCTCGTAGGCCCAATCTGGGTGGTTTCCTGCACCCTGAGTCATGACCAGAACATTCTTGCATCAATAACTCCAGAAATTCAATTTGTTCAGTTGGGAGCGTGCAAGTCCCGATAGGTTTATTTTCAGATAAACAGCTTGCCTTTGTAAATCTCTGCGCGTCTCCACGAGTGTACTAGCTTGGCCTTGGCACACTCCATAGTTAGCTTGAGCGGAACGGGGCAAGGAAAGCAATGCATAGCAGCAAACGTGTAACAACAGTTTTTTTAAGCAGTTTGAGATGATGCAAGGAAGTGATTTGCTAGGCGTGGTTAACCAAATAAATTAAATTTATTTTAAAATTGAATGTGTAACATGTATCACTTCAAGTCTTTATCAAAGTGCAATTACATTGTGAGTATATATTCAAATATAATCGGAAAGTTTTTTCTTGTAATCGTAAGGAAACCAAACATTAGGTAAAAAAATTTGATAGTAGTTAGCTGTAAAAATTAAATTTATGAATATTCACAAGGTCTGTATTGTGTTAACTGTTACCGTGAAAATACATCACAACTTGAACCCACTTGGTCCAGTTAATGAGCAGTTGGTATTGCAACTGCTGGAATATCTTCTTGTTTGTAGTAGGACATTTGTTCATTCAAAAATCATTTGTAGCCTATTTCTACATTGACATCCTTGCCTCTCGAGATTCATGGAGAAATGTGTTGAATGTCCCTTAACTTCCCATGTTCTGCGTGGTGTATTTCTGAAAACACCTTTTCCAACGATTTTCACTTTACAAATTGATATAGAAAACTAAAACTTTTCGTCGATGTGGAAAGTTTTTTTACGTGCTATTCCTCAGATTTATTTTATGCAAGTGGAACAGTTTTTTAACAAGTTTTTTTTTTTTCCTGAAACTCTGCACACTATTCAGCATCCTAGCCAGGTGAAGAAATTTTCCATTTGTTTTCAATGACATCTGCTGTATAACTGGCTAAATAGCTTAAACATTCCATTCGGCAAGCACCGTGCTACACAAATATTGNTCAAAAATCATTTGTAGCCTATTTCTACATTGACATCCTTGCCTCTCGAGATTCATGGAGAAATGTGTTGAATGTCCTTTAACTTCCAATGTTCTGCGCGGTGTATTTCTGAAAACACCTTTTCCAACAATTTTCACTTTACAAATTGATATAGAAAATTAAAACTTTTCGTCGATGTGGAAAGTTTTTTTATGTGCTATTCCTCAGATTTATTTTATGCAAGTGGAACAATTTTTTAACAAGTTTTTTTTTTCCTGAAACTGCACACTATTCAGCATCCTAGCCAGGTGAAGAAATTTTCCATTTGTTTTCAATGACATCTGCTGTATAACTGGCTAAATAGCTTAAACATTCCATTCGGCAAGCACCGTGCTACACAGATATTGTCTCTCATTTTATATAGAAGGATAGTAAAAAACTTATTTTGTGTTTAACTTCTGAAAAAGTAGAATTAGCAGTGTTTTNTCTCATTTTATATAGAAGGATAGTAAAAAACTTATTTTGTGTTTAACTTCTGAAAAAGTAGAATTAGCAGTGTTTTGTGCATCAAACTTCAGAAGTACTTTTCTTCATGCCTATAATATTTTCCCCCAGTTATTGAATTTCATATGTACACACTTTTATTGGTTAGAAGTAGCTACATACATAAAAAATGTTATAATATATTATGTTCAGTGGAAGTGTCCAAAGTGTTTTACAGCCTAAAAAAATTATAAAGTGCTGTTCTTTGAGCATATTTAAAAAAAAAATTTAGATATAAAATATATATTACAAATTGAATTAATTTTAGAACAAAAGTTATGATTATGTGGAATTTTCTGAAAGCCAGTCGTCTATGCCGCTGCAGATAGTGCAAGCATCATCTGATTGTGAAGATAGTTAATATAGAAGTACAGTATTTGAGATAAGCAGCTCATTTTCAAGTTGTCATGTATTGTGTATAAGCCTTAAAATATATTGTAGGAGTACAGCAATAATTTTTAACACAATGTGGTTTATGGTTTATTTTTTGTTTCTTGGGAATGTAACTTTGTTAATTCATGTTTTCACAGAAGAAATGAAATTACTGTTTAGTCCTTGTTTGGAGCAAAGTTATTTCTGTTTGGCTTTGTTTGATTTAAAATCAAGAATGGTTTTAATTTTTGGCCAGAACAAGGAGAGTGTCAAACTACGCTTCATAGAACCAGAGAATGTACCATGAATGGCCCAGAAGTTTGTACTTGGCTGCGTAACCATTGCCTCATTGCTGTTCAGCCCCTGTACTAATGTATTGCGGCATTCACTTCTAGCATCCTATTTCTAGACAGTCTTGGGCTCTATGCCATGTAGGCTGCCTGGCCATCTAGCACAAGGCTATTCTACCATTACAGTATGTTATGTCACCACCTTTTGTCTGGGGTAATGTGTCCCACGGATTGTGGAATTTTCTTTCTTCGCCTGACATTTTACTAGTTTCTTGTTAGTAAAATTATTACTAGTAGAGTTTGTCATAAATTTAGTGTTCTGATGCTCTGATTATGTAATAATTTGTTGTGGGTTCATGGTAGCCAACCACAACGGAATAGGAACAGCTCTCGAGAAAAATGCATCGAGCGTGGCAAATATCGCCCATACCGGTAAGCACCCGCAACCTCTAAGTCTTTATTTATTTTAACTTCAATTATTTTTGTCTTAGAACTACATTACACTAAATTCTTTCCGTCGGTGTGGAAGGTTGCTAGGGTGCCAGCAGGGATCTGATGTCCCTCCTGCCTTCATAAATTCCTCTTGCAATGCAAGCTTTAAATTACGTGAATAGTAAATAAACTACTGCAGTGCTGCTTTGTTTGTCTGGGGAAACTGACTCTGCATACTTGAAGATTGTTTGTGAACTGTTTCATTTGAATCATAAATAAAATTAAAGAGTAACTAATACGAGACTTGAATTGAATTTATTTACATTTGGGGCCTTTCATGTTTCATGTCTCTACCGGTTGAGCGAACCGAGCTGTAATTTCCAGTCGCCGTTTCTGGCGGCTGCCANGCCTTTCATGTTTCATGTCTCTACCGGTTGAGCGAACCGAGCTGTAATTTCCAGTCGCCGTTTCTGGCGGCTGCCATGTTAAAAGGTCTGCAAACCATGGAACGTCAAGTAGTGGCCCTGTTCCATGCTTGTACTATCATAAAATCTCTCTTCTTAAATTTTAGTAGGCCTATCTAAATATAAATACAATCCTGAACACACATGTACTGATGCACTTAAATATTATTAATACAACATTNAGTAGGCCTATCTAAATATAAATACAATCCTGAACACACATGTACTGATGCACTTAAATATTATTAATACAACATTATTAAACTGTTAACTGTTTTTTACACACACTCTGAAATGTTTGTGTTTTAATATAGTAGCCACACCTTGCACTAAAATTTTTGTGGCAGCTTTCACATAAAGGATTAATTTCTAAAGCTCTGTGTTAAAGGTTTTCAGATGTAATTGTAGTCAGAAAACATTTTCCTTAAATGAGTTCAAATACACCTTTGCAAGAAATGGTTGAATGTATTCTGTGGAAAGTTCTTTTTNAAAACATTTTCCTTAAATGAGTTCAAATACACCTTTGCAAGAAATGGTTGAATGTATTCTGTGGAAAGTTCTTTTTTCATTCTCTTTTTCTTAGAACCTAGAATGAGTAAGAAGAGCAGAACTGTGAGATACTTTAAGAATTTAAGGAGGAATAAGGTAGATTTAAGTCACNACCTAGAATGAGTAAGAAGAGCAGAACTGTGAGATACTTTAAGAATTTAAGGAGGAATAAGGTAGATTTAAGTCACTGTGTATTTTATTTTATTTATTAGAATCCTTTTTTCCCCACTGCATGCTGAATTGGATTTGTCAATCCACAGGAATATACAAACATATGTGTATAAAAGTGCAAATTACATAAACTTGACCACAGTATTTTACGTGAAATACAGCAAAATAATATAAATTATCCGGTTTACACACTAAGCAACTCCCTCGCTACAATAAATATTACCTACATGCAAGAAATCTTAGTTACTTGTAAGTTATATAAATACACTATGTAACATTTATATAAATATACATAATTTTCATCTTACATGGACTATGAGCATTTACTAGTTGAATGNTATAAATATACATAATTTTCATCTTACATGGACTATGAGCATTTACTAGTTGAATGTTGAGCAATGATTTTTATCGGAGCTTCTGGTGAATGGACTGTGTATATCATGGTTGTTTTTGTACTGAATGTTTTGAACGCCAAAAAGAATAGTACAATAGGTGTATATACCAGGTAATCAGCATTTTTAATTTAGGAAAAATTATTCCACATGAATCTGCTTTTTTTTTCAACCCTAGTATTATGCCTATTTTTATAATTTTCTTTTATATTTTAAAAGTTTGCGAGTTACCCCAAAAAATAATTCCGTACTTTAGAATAGAGTAAATGCTATCATAATACGTAGCGATAACTGTTTCATGGGAACAAACTGTCTTTATAGTTTTCATAGCAGAACAGTGAGCTTAGTTTTTGGGATAGCAAGTTTGTGTTGGTTCCAATTTAAGTTTTGGTCCAATGTTAAGTGCCTAGTAGTGTGGTTAGAATGTAAAATTTGTTTTTCTACACTTTTACTGAGCCTATGATTTTTATTATAATTATAGTTGAAATAATATAGCGTTACCCACAAACACACAACTATATTTCCATTTTAANCCTATGATTTTTATTATAATTATAGTTGAAATAATATAGCGTTACCCACAAACACACAACTATATTTCCATTTTAAACTTCAGACTTTAATTTCTCTGAATTGTAGAAATGTGTTTTTAGTTGAATGCTGTTGCAAGATTGGGTTTTATACAAAAAATCACATGCTTGTACATTACGTTGTTATGCGGTATAAATAAACTGCTCAGTTATTGTTAAATGAAATAAGCAACTATGAAAATTTATTGATGTCTTTCACAGTAATAAAAATATTGGCATTTCAAATTGGATATAAACTGCTGTAGTGTAAAATAAATCAACTGTTAACTGAGATAAGTAATTATCGTCCTGGGGGAGGGAGAGGAAAGCCATAAAAGCGGCCCCGGGAAGGGGAGGATTATCAATGATAATCAGGTGATGTAATTAAAATTCAGTGCGGTTTGAGGGCTCACCTGAGCGTGAGCGGTAATTGGTAACTGTATCCACGCCGCTCTATAAATAGCGGGTGAAGAGGAGGGGTGCCGGGGGATTATTTATACCGGCGGCTCTGCGCATGCTCCACATACTATTTACAGGACCCGGTTCGCGCAGGAATGTGCGTGGGGGATGGGAAACTGCAAGGCCCGCGGGGACACTCTTTAAGGGTGTCATTCTCACCATCATCAGTGCCATCTTCACCTTTATAGCCGTGATCTTTATTCTAGCCCTATCCTGCCACCTTATTGGCCACTATCCTTCTTATGGTTACTCTTAATATGAAATTTTTCCGTGATAGTTGTGAAATTTCATACCTATTGAAAGTTTTTTTTATCTATATTCTTAGTAAGATCTATTTAAGACCTGTCTATCGTAGGCTGTCAAAGAATTTGTAAATACTTATTTGCGATTTTCATTGGTTGTAAAGTTTAAATTTAGAAACTAATGATTTTTTTTTATTCTTAGAAAAAACAAAATTAATTTGCACCGAGCATACAAGAATTAAAAGTAAGAAAAATGTATAAATTTTTGTGGCACAGTTTTATATTATTTTTTTGTTATCATTGTTTATGAAAGAGTAATGTGAAAGGTAAAGGGAACAGGAGGAAAATAGTTTTCAAGTAAGTCTTTCCTTTCCCCTTTTCAATTTTTGTATGTTAAAAATTAATTTTTATTTACGGGAGTGACATTTAGCATTTTGAAAATTAATTTATTTTTATTTTTATCAAACTTTTTATTGGCATTAATTAAAAGTTCAGGGTTTCACCCGGCTAAGCCGCCAATCTGTGCAGAGTTTTTTTTGCGGAAGGGGAGGGGGCGTGATCCACCTTACGAGTAACATAGTATTTAAAAAACGTTCTACCACAAAAAGTTCCCGTTTCTATTTTCTAANGGCGTGATCCACCTTACGAGTAACATAGTATTTAAAAAACGTTCTACCACAAAAAGTTCCCGTTTCTATTTTCTAATGTTTCATTTTGAAAGTGAAAATGGCTGAAACTGCAGTTTTCACTACTATTTTTAGGTACGGAAACACCTGAGTAGTATATTTGTTGTCGTGGGACGTGCAGCTTATTTTTGTTTTATATTGCGCTATAAAAGTATGTCACCGGTGAGAATGTCAAGAGGCTAGCTGCCTACAGACACCACGCCAGTTAAGTGCCTTGCGCAGAGAGGCGATGAAGCATGTGATTAACGTACCCAGGTCACCCGTAGATTTCCCGCGATTTTAGACCTCGAACATGCAAAATACCTCCATACATGCGAAATACTAAAGTTGAGATCTAATAACCAGGCGAGCCATGCATTCAGTTTAAAAAATATATACCTGCCATAAGTGAAAAAGTTGCAAAAAGAAATAAATAGTCTATTATAAAGTCAAAAATAATCATGCTTTAAAATATTTTCATCATACATTTGAAAGTAGTGGTTGTTTCATAATTCAAACATACAAAGAATGTGGTACGCACGTACACATCTGGTTCATTGAAACACCTCTAAGGGCACGCCCCAGTTAGGGACGTTTGTATTGGGAAAAGTGAAGAGATAATTTGAGCGGTTCTAAACTTAGATATATTGAGGGGTATTGGGAAAAAATGTCGATAATATTTATATTCGTTATTTACTCGTTTTACAAAAATATCGATTTTCGGTACATCGGAATTTGATATTTAAAATTGCTTGGAATATTACATATAGAGGACACGAGATGTGGCGCCTGCTTTGGTGCATGTTGCCAAAGTAAACGTAGTAATTTTTTAATATAGCTTATTAACGGAGCATTCTAAAAATATTTATTTCCTATACCTGGAAACAGAGACTGATTTCGATAAAATACCGTTGAAGTATACCGATGATTTATATAATATATAGAGTTGATATAATCGGTAATTTCGATATATCGATATTTTTTCCACACCACTAGCCCCAGCAGCTACTTTCGCCAACAGTTGCTCTGCTAGTGGAGGATGTTCGTTTGCCGCTGGCACCACGCAATTGATGTCAATCGTATGGGATGTTCGCGCCTTCTTGGGCAAGGAGATGCGCTAGTTGTAAGGCTGTTGAAGATTCTTTAGTGGCGCCTGCGCGCAAATAGCATACGAGGTTTACTTTTTGGTTTGTACTTTGTGTTTTGGACATAAAGTGCTTGTCACATTTGACAGCGGGCATTGAATAAATCATTGATTTTATTGATGTATACAATAGATGCGATATGGCGTTTTTTAATGAAGCAGCGCTAAACTGCGATTCAATTTTTGTTCCCACAGTCCACAAAATGCTAATGACAGGCCTAAATTTAACGAACTCTGAAAGTGATGTGTAACTCACAACTACTATAGTATTGAAGTTATTTTCTGAAGTTGACCTTAATTTCCATTTCTGCACCATAGTAATGTTTTGAGTTACAAATAGTTAGAAACTTGAGTATTCAAGAAAAAGTTTCCACCATCAAAAACAACACGGTTTCAACTTAAACATCCAAATTAGTGTACTCGATTACGAGGTTTATACGCTCGATCATATTTTTATCTCGGCGGTCCCCATGCTGAGATCAAGAGTTGTGTAAGAATCTATAACTTTTGAGCCAGGCTTGGTATTGCTGTACAGAAGCGCAAAATCATGCTTGCGAACTCGTGTTTCTGAATGTGGTGGAATTTTTAATTTATTTACCAAGTCATAATTTTCCATCTCGGGAGTTTGACTATTAAGTTACCTTAAAATATACTCAACATTATCGTGAATGCAGTATTTTCAGTAAATTAAAGAGATCTTATTCCCGTACCACCTACCCCCTTCCTCTCATTAACGTTTTAATATTGTCGTTTGCGTCCACTGGTTCCACTTAAGAGGCCATAGGATGGCGACTTCAGTCCAATAGGAGAAAATGTATAGTCTATTCTCGGTTTCGTAACACTTTTTGAAACAAATCTTCTAAAAAAAAATCACCCCACTCGATGACGCGTTTGGTTTCCTAAATTTCTTANCTTCAGTCCAATAGGAGAAAATGTATAGTCTATTCTCGGTTTCGTAACACTTTTTGAAACAAATCTTCTAAAAAAAATCACCCCACTCGATGACGCGTTTGGTTTCCTAAATTTCTTATATCTCACGCGTTTTATACTTGTGTTAAGTACTTTATTTTTGGTTATGTTTAACTTTTACTTTATGTGTAAATTATATTTAATTTGTAATTGGTACTAATAACAACAGTGAGAAAGCAGGTGTGTTGGTAATGCCTAGTAATAAATGGTTCTTAGGCAAAATATTACTAAATTGAGTGAGTACGAATGAGGTGCGTTGGCTCTGGTGTGATCTTATATGAGGCGGAGGAATATCCTGAAAGAAGAACTTTAACAGGGCTTCAAAAAAGTTTGAAGTAACCTTGAATGGAGTATATGTTCCACTCCGTTAAGCCCCGACACAATGTCAAATACATTTGACAACAAAATTTGAAAACTAAATACTACCATCAAACTTTTCCATTAAAAAAGTTGACCGAAAATTGGTTTGCAGGATCGCAAGTGACAATTTTTGATTTTCACGGTTCTTATTGGTTGAACTCTTCAAACATGATAAAATTTTAGAACTGGTTTAATATACAAAAATGTTTGATATAAACTGGAGCCTTACAGCTTCTTCGCAAACATGGCGGCGGTAATGGCGTGGTGACGTCACGACGTTCCAGACTCTTTGACCTACTTTTTAGAAACATTTTGTCAGTATGGCAGGGAGTTTAGCGAGAATGCGACTTGAGTTAGGGTGCGCGGCCGAAGAAACAATACAATGATACCTGAACCACTCTTAGGCGCAGCCCTTAGCTACAGAGGTTTCGCGTTTTCTCATTACCGACCTTCCCGTGCCTCTGTCGAGATGTCAACCCGTGCTCCTTTCTTTACATTGACACTTGCTGGTTTTCGTGACACGACCAGGTATAAATCTGTTCATCAGGGCACTATGTATATTTATCGAACCCGAGATTTTAACATTCTTGTATTTTTCGCGCTATTTACGGGTTGCAAAGCACTATATACTATACGTATACGGAATAAGAGAATTAGCCAGTAGGGAAGGGCGTTGTGCCATCGAGGTATCATAAGCTGCTCTCCTGTAAATGTTCATATTTACTCCGATGCACAGATGTATATCAAATAGCAGCGTGGGAACTAGGAGGTAGCACGGCGTGTGGTACGCTGAGGAGGTCGAGGGTCACGACAGGCCAGCACAGCCGTCTCGACCACGCACAACGTGCCCCCGCGTGTCCGTCGCGCTATCTCTGTTTGATCCGGCGGTGCTCCAAGTCTGCTCCACCTCAAAACAACGTTAACAGTCGCGCCTATCCCGAGCGGGCCGAGCCTATGCCCGCTCTCGTGTTTACATCGTCTTTAACTTCGCTGCGCCGACTAACATCGTGGGACTAAACATTCGAAAATTACTAGTTTGCTGTTCTGCCTGAAGAAGCAGTTTATCAGGTGCGTTTGTTTCCGATTGAGTTGCATGCTCGTGCTGTGGAAAAGCTTAAATTTGGTTCTATGTTTCAAATACGTATGTTTGTTGCTACGCCGACAGGTGTCAGTGTATTTGTAAAATTCATTGTGTCTTTTTTCAAGAGTAAAACTTTTATTATTGTTAATTGTTGCGGTTCTGTGCTCTCTCTCCCCCTTCCCACATCACCCCCAGACCTCATCCACCATGGCAATCAAACAGCATCCTGCCGACTGATGGCAAAGATAAATCCATCATGGTTTGGCCTGGTGTGAAAGGGGAAGGGTCCGCCTAGTTGATCCGGCAGCTCACATTTGGCTGCGATTAGAAACCTCTCGATGCTGAATCAGCTCACATTTCGGCGTTCGTGCATGTGAAATAAATTACACGAGATTAGTGCAAGTAAAATGCATCCCTTTAACCCGCCGAGAGCAGTGGTATGTTGTGAGTGGACGACTAGTAACCGGGGCGCCCCGCGATTGGTGTTAAGACTCTGCTTCACCTGTTTTGTAGAAAGTCTTAGTTTTCGTGTCATAATTTCGGATTCGGAGTAATTACTAACATTGTAGAAGTATAGAAAATTGTTATTTTACAAGTTGCTAAGTATATTCGTGCTTAATTTTGTGTTACCTGCAAGTTGTAAAAAGGCGGGAACATATTTATATTTTATCAACAGGTCCGTGCCTTTTCGCAAGCAGGATATGACACAGTGAAAATTAGATACAAAAGTATTAAACAACTAGTAAATGGTAAATTTTTTATAATAAAACATTTACAATAATACCTCTGAAACCGAAATTGACACGAAAACGAAGAATTTTTGTATAATAGATGAAGCCGAGCATTGAGGTGTCCGATTCACATAGACATCGGAAAGGTGTTGGGTAGGATTTTTCAGTAAGAGCTACACTCGAGTAATCGAAAGTATTGTTCTACAAATTTAAAAGATTGTTACACCAGTGAAATAAGATTTTAATAAGTCAATCCCTATTAGCAACACTGTTTTTCGTCAGTGGCCGCATTTGTTCCANAACATTTACAATAATACCTCTGAAACCGAAATTGACACGAAAACGAAGAATTTTTGTATAATAGATGAAGCCGAGCCTTGAGGTGTCCGATTCACATAGACATCGGAAAGGTGTTGGGTAGGATTTTTCAGTAAGAGCTACACTCGAGTAATCGAAAGTATTGTTCTACAAATTTAAAAGATTGTTATNGATTTTTCAGTAAGAGCTACACTCGAGTAATCGAAAGTATTGTTCTACAAATTTAAAAGATTGTTATACCAGTGAAATAAGATTTTAATAAGTCAATCCCTATTAGCAACACTGTTTTTCGTCAGTGGCCGCATTTGTTCCAAATCTGAGCACGTCCTAATCTCTGGCCTTATACTATTTAGTAATTTAATCCTCGCCTATTACAAATATACCATCAAAATGACCACGGAATTACATTTACTTCACCTGAATGTCACACAAACGTCCCACTTTCTTACAGTCAAGCCGGTCAGTGATAGTCGCGCACTTCACTCGCCGGTCACTAATTCTCCAAGTCTTCAACTCTCTGAGCTTACCTTGTTCAGCAAGTTCTTCGCACCCCCAGTCGCCTCGTTGTATTTGCAAATTAGGTAAAGGAAACAGTTCTTAACATTATTTTTTGCAATGCAATAACAGACTTAACTAAATATTTAAATGTACTGAAAACGTGCATTTGACGAAGAACATTAAGATTAAAATACGCTACTAAAGTGTATATTTACCGAATTTCTAGATTATATTGCCTAGATGGGTCACGTAGAATTGACGCGGGCTGTTCATGTTTGAGCACTTTTGGTAGCCCTGCCTAGGATCTACTTTTTTGCTCATTTGTATCCTTCCACTGTATGCAAAATTAACACTATTGTGAACCGGATGATCGTTTTCTTCATCCGTCGCTCAAGTGTAGACATGTCGCACGTCAACGACGTTAGCTACTTTCTTACAGCGCTGCCAACTTCTATGAGCATGTAGTTAGTCAGGAATATATATATATTTTTCCAGAGGTTCCATTTCTAAAGTGCTTAACCGCGAACCAGCTGTAGTATGTGCGGTGTAGCGTGTGATACTCCTGCACATGTCGCCCTGCAATTCTCGAGTCGTCTCGAACATGTATTAATAAATGACGTTACAAGCATGCCGCAGCGGCTTGTCGGACCGCTTAATTGGAACTACTTGTCCTGCAACCATAGACTAAAACTGAAGTAGAAAGACTTTTCTGCTTCTGCGCATGTAACCAACATTGATCTACCCCACACCAATAAAACTGTCAGTCACATGGTTGAAACACGATGGGGCTATGCGCACCTAGGACGCTCACTCTACCCTACTTCCCCTCTACGCTTGCAACGAGGGTGTGCCAATTAGTGCACCGTTAAACTGTCCTAGCCGGGGCACGTGGAAACATACGTATTTATAAGGACCTAAGTTGACTGCCCTTTGACAGGTCAGCTGCTCGAGCCTAGAGTAATAGGCAAGCAGCTGCTGTTAATAAACTGTCCACGTACATGTGGCACCTAAGAAATATTTCAGGTATGTTACGGCACTTCTGCTTTGGAACCAGAGGCAGCATAATTATTTATTTTTAACTTTATTTGATGAAACGCAAAATAACTTCATTAGCACGGGCGTAACAAGGGAAACAGTTTTTAGCTATTTTTATATACACAAAAAAATGCTAGGAATGGCAGAGTAATCGGCGTGCAACGTACAGCGGCTGCCACCTTGTCGACGGGGAGTAACATTACAAGACTTCCAGCAGCGACACAAACCATATACATGACCGTCAATTTAAACAAAATATTACTATTATTACGCATAAGTAATAAGGCTCTTAGCTTGCTTGCTGCTCTCCTCCACCCAAAGCTGCAAGCACTACAAATGTTATTAGAAATAAAAATATAAAATTTCTGGGTTATATTTTATTAAGTATCGTATTAGTACTGACGAGTTATCTAAGAGCTTTGTGTTATTAAAAAACCCTGGTTACGTAGGTGAAGGTCGTCCTTCAGTTAAGTGGTTCAACCAGTCTCGTGTCCGCTTCCTCTTGTCCCAGTCTCTCACCCGGATGTTTCCACAGTAAGTATGACTGGTGAAAATGCGGTGTGCTGCTTCCCTCTTCCCCCCGTAAATAGAAACAACTTTAAAAATGTTTCCTCTCCAAATGTTTATGAAAACCGTACTCAATATTATTGTAAAAAAAAATTCCAGACAAATAATTAAGTACAGAATACACTGNACACTCCTTTCCACACCACCCAGCACTCTTGTACGTATCTTCAGTTCAGTGCTTGACTGATTCAGCTGCGCTCTCGTACTTAATACCTATCAGTACAAATCGCGGCGTACAATGGGCCGGATTCAGTAATCAAGGTGAAAAATATCCACACGCCTTGGTACTATTATACCAGATTATGGGGTATAAATATACTTCCATAGGAGTAAGTAAACATCTTTCGTGGGGAGAGTTCGTTCTAGATTGAGCCAGTAAGGAGTGATATGTATTATATTCCTGGTTTTTTTTTTATTATTAAAAGTGTAATTTTGAGAATCGATTAAGAATTTTTGAACGGACGTTTATGCATAATGTGTGTGTGTACGCGCGCGCGTGAATGTGTAATATATGTGTGTGTTTGCAATTGCATATTTTGTAATAAAATATTTCACGGAATCCGTTAATTGGTGCCCTTTCGTAGTGTTGTTCGCTATGAAGGAAGGGAGGGACAACACATTGAGCGGATAAAAGGATGACTGGGCTCGTGGACAGTCCTTCATTACTCGATGTTAGGAGTGTGCGATATTCACTTTTCGGTATATTTTCGAAACATGTTGGTCATATCGGTATCGGTGCGATTTATCGCCCCAGGAAGTTTTGAAAATAGACGATGGTATATCGCTAATATCACGATATGCGATATATTGCATGCACTGTTGGGCTATATCACAGTTACGATATTTCACAAATATTATTCAGTGATCGATATATCGCAGTGTCTCACAGCTGTACTCGAGTGTGGAAGTGCACGTGAGCGTGTCGCTCGCGAGCGGTTGCAGTCAGGCGGTGCGCTGCCGCGCCAGTAGCGGCAGACTACCGGGGCGGCCCTCGTCGGCCCAGAGACCGTTGACGGTTCTGGGTCACGGTCGCCGCCCAGCTTTCTCCCCCTACAAGTTCCAATGCGTGTCACCCCGTCCCAACTGCGGCTCCGGGTTATTAGTATTTAAATTTGATGAGGGATTCGGGAATGACGGCTGGGAATCTGGTCGAGACGTTACAGGCGCAGTCGTGTAAGAGTTGTGTATTCCGCGTCACCTCCAGCCGGGCGCGACAGCGAAGTTTCTGTACCCCAATAAGTAAGGTCCCATGTCTTGTTGAGTGGCCACCTTGTCTGGGTTGTGTGCAGGAACAGCAACCGCGGGAGGGGCGAGTGCCATCGACCCCTTTCTTCTTTACTGCGGGTGGTTTAGTCGACCGAGAAATACCTACATTTACTCACTATAATATTCGGTCAGACACGTGTATGTAAGTTGTAATCGAATATTGTCATTGCATAAATGCGGAAGAATGTGACTTGACACAACTATAGAAAAGAATGCCTGATGTGCAGTATTGTATTAGCGGCATATAATATAAACGAAAAACTACGATGCATGGCATTTATTTGCCGTAGAGCTGTGTCATATCATGTCACTTTAGTATTCGGTCAAACCCGCTTACAGTAGGTATTGCAATGTGGCCGCACATTCTACCGCAGTCAAGATCGAAGGAAGGCGCGAGTACACCTCGCGTACCATTCAGCGTTGCTAGTTACTACTGCCTTCAGATGGGGGCGCAAGAGGTGTAATACAACATTGGAACGACGGCAACTCATCTTACATCATGCTAAGGGCTTATCTCAGAGGAATATTTCGTCAATAGTAAATATTCCTCTAAGTATACAGTTTGTGACATTGTAAAACATGTAAAGAGTAGTTAGAAATAGGGGGTTTTAGCGAACCTGGCTCCTGGCTGAAGAACTGGGGCGCCACTGCTACCATCTTGGACGACGTCACGCGTCAACCTCCTGCTCTGTCATTCTTAGTCAGATGCGGCCATATTGTATTTCCCTTTTTTTCCTCTAGAATTTTACTTCTTTCCCTCCTGCTCTATCATCCACCTCGGAACTTCACGCTCTTACATTCCGATTCGTTTTCTCACTCTGTCATTCCTTCCTCACGCCAGTTATATCCNAAAAGGGGGGGGGGGGAGTTTTTCATTCCTTCTGGTCTCCTTTATATTTCTATCGTGTTTTTTTTCTCTTGTGGCCTTTCATTTCTTCCTACCTCCCCTCCGTTTTATCCTTCGGCCCTCGGAAGTTTTTCTCATATTCCTTCTAGTGTCCTTTATTCCCTCTCGCCTGCTACCCCTCTTGCTTCTCTCCCCTTACTCCCCTCAATCACTGTCGGCGTGGTCTGCTGTAGGCGGCCATCATTGATTACCGCACCCGCCACCAGAGTGTGTGAAGTTCTACATTTGGAGGCTAGGAGCGCTGGTATCGGCGCGGCCATTTTGTGCATGTGAGTTTGTTCACTTGTCGCCAACAGGGGCACACAAGCATCGGGGAGGAGAGTTCAGCCGACGGCCGCCAAAAGCACTGGAATTTTTTTTTTTTTTTAGGTGTTTCGGAAGTCAAAATTTAAGAAGAATGCAGCATCTTTCAGACGCCTCGTGGGTCGCCAGTCAAGCGTCTTGACCACACGACCACCATGTCATATGTTAGGAGATGAAATTGCGTGTATACGAGCTTCGGCCTACACACTATCCAGACAATACTCATCGTATAAAAGAACAGCAGGCACCACGCACACTTATGTACACACATTCACTTCTTATGAGTGAAGTGCGTTTTCTAATTGTCTCGAAATGTTCATAGAAAAAGTACTGATGGAAAATTAATTAATTTTTTTTAGAGGGATGGATGAAGTCTGAATTCCGCTATTTTGAAACAAAAAAATTGATTTTGCTCTCTAGAGAATCGGTATGTGTAGGTTTAAGGTTGTGGCATGGGCATAAAACATCCGTAACACATACATTATTCTCCTGTATGAACAATTTTACATAGCCTTGATGCCCAATGGATTCCCCCCTTTTTTTGATTTCTTGTAACCGTAATGGGATTCAATTGATTGGTTACCGATTGTCTCTGCTAGTATCTTTTCACCTTCGCTATTGGTCTGATATCCGGCGACTGTGGAGGTGTTGCCATCCAGTGTGACGTTTTGTATAGCAGCCATTGAGAGCTGTGTTCAGAATCGTTATGGAGTACACAACACTCTTGGGAAGGTGAGACTTCAGTATGTGCAAGTAGTTTACGGCCTATGCTACCGCCAATGAACAATGAAACACAATTCGTCTACGCCACTAGCACCAGTACACCTCCAAAAAAGTATGGGATTACCACCATGTTTCATTGTAGCTGTGAGACTTTTTCCTGTCTAGTTCACTTTGTTCTCCGCCAAATTATAACTCGCCCATTTGACTTGTAAAGGTTTAATTTACGTTCAATTGTAACGACCTTCAAGCATTCATAACTGACGTTTTTATGTTCCCTAGCATAGACAAATCGTTTTCATCTGTTCTTCTAAAGCCGATATTACACGATACCTGCTTCCGTACTTGGTTTTGTAAAAACTTCAGCAAGGAATAGATGGGCGAAAAACTCCTTACCTATTTTTTCTTTCTTCTGTTGTGCACTTATTTGTTGTTCCCATTTTAATCAAGACTAAATATTTTGCTGAGAAAACAAGCTACTCTCTTCCCTTGTACAACACATTGTTTTGCATATTGTATTTACAATAGCGTAGCTTTAGTCAGATTAATAATTTCTTGGGCCACTGTATGTAATACTATGCACGCCAAAGTACTCTGCGATGGATAAAACGTAGTTTANTGGTTTTTTTTTTTTTGGGGGGGGGGGGGTTGTTATTTATGGCATTAACAAGAGTTGTGGTGCTGGTTTTATTCCTCTTTAATTAAGCGTACCATGTAAGTTCTTCTGACCGGTTCAGAAAAATATTTAGTGTGGTTAGAAACTACGCCACATTTGACGTTTGCCGGCATGTGCTCCAGATCTATTCAATTGTAGCAAGTAAGGCAGTCATTTTATCGTGAGATTTATTATTTTCCGTCTTTGGCTGTAATTTTTAGAAATACTTAACCTAATGTCCTCTAAAAATTTTAAGCTCCAAATAGTTTCCTTTTTACGTGTTTTATGTTTTTTTTCTGAACAGTGTGTAAATTTGTAGCTTTAAAATGTCTGGTGCGCATATATATTGCAGTCTGAGAATTTTTTTTTTCCAGTTATGGTAAATGAGGCTGTCGGAATAACTGGATTTAAAATAGTTTACTTACTGACAAATTTAGGATTTTTTTTCCTTTAAGTGACTGCTATTTTGAAATATTTAAACAGATATTGCTGGCTACTGAATGAAGTAGTTTCGACCCCTCATCGTCTGTTCCACTCGAGTGTTTCCAGATGGCTAGCAAACTGTATTAAATCCTAGANGAAGTAGTTTCGACCCCTCATCGTCTGTTCCACTCGAGTGTTTCCAGATGGCTAGCAAACTGTATTAAATCCTAGATTTGTCGCCGCCTGTGTACGCATCCGCTGATGTAAAGTGGTTAGGCTATGTTTCCACCGCGGAGCCATCAGGGTCTCTGGTAGGCCGATAGTAGCTGACTCACCTCGTATATTGGTTCCTATCCAAGAATCTCAGTGCTTGAATTCATTCCAAGAATTTCGCCGAAAAGTTAATGCCTTTAAATCTGTCTAGTTGCCTGACTCGGGTTGTATTTCAAGGGCTTGCAGCTCGCGCGCGGACGGGGTGGGGCGCTGCCTGGAAATAGCTGCAGGCCGCCTCCTGCGTGGAGGTGACGGTCCTCCTGTTAGGCTTCTGTCCTTGGCTCGGAGTTATAGCCACGCCGACTCCGCTCTGCTGGCTTCGCCACGCCACCGACATCATGCCGGTTCTTTTGATACGTCTCCCGCGTCATTTGTTTTATATTGAATTCTGAGGAGGGATGTGTGCAGTCCTTATCGAGTTCTGGAAAGTTCTTAATTATTGCTACATTTGCTGTCATCCAAACGTGGTTAATACTGCCTAACGCAAAATGCAATCGAAAACAATGTTGTAACCTCATACCTATTAATGTCCCTTGTTATCGTCGTATCGTTAATATATCTGTCTCGAATCGCCAGTTCAGTGGATATTCACTCGCGGAAAACTGCTACGAGGAACTATTAAAAAAAAATATCAACTGAGACGCTAAAGGTTTTAATTTTGAGATGTTTACAAAATTAAATTTAGGGACAACACCAAAAATATGCAAAAAAAAAAAANCGCTAAAGGTTTTAATTTTGAGATGTTTACAAAATTAAATTTAGGGACAACACCAAAAATATGCAAAAAAAAAAAATTCCTTACACAATTTTTAAAAAATTTAGAATTATCGCCTTGTGGGTTTAGGTACCTTGATTTATCGTAACATTTTCCTCCGATAGTCATTTTAAAAGTCCAGTATTCCAAAAGCAATAAAAAATTTCATTTTTAAACTTGAATGTGCAAAAACTGTGGAATTAATTTAACTACTGTGAACAGTTAAATCCAGACACAAAAAAACTTCTTTGCTATCGATAATCCTTTAAAAATATAAACACACAATTAGCCATAATTTTTTTTTATTTCTCTATATCTCGCTGGCTTGCATCGCTTCTCCCTTGTCTGTGACCGCGGTATAGTATACAGGTCGTTCATGATGCGTTTCNTTATCTCGCTGGCTTGCATCGCTTCTCCCTTGTCTGTGACCGCGGTATAGTATACAGGTCGTTCATGATGCGTTTCTCAAATGTGAGTGGTTACAATGGGGCGAGAGGATTTTACTAAAATATTACAGCTATAAGAAAAAAATTATGAACCATGCTACTGAAGTACTAAATCAACTTCAAAATATAGCCGAAAATTGTTCTTACATTTGGGTATAAATAAATTTAAGATATTGTGGGAAGTTAATTTTTATAAATGTGTTTGAAAATGTGCACGGGGTTATGTAATCTATCTCACAANTGTGTTTGAAAATGTGCACGGGGTTATGATGCACAGTTTTAACGGCAGCGTTAAATCGCACATTCCGTATTGTCCATTCCGCTTAAATACGATTGCCATACTGAAGTTTTCCTTAACTCTGCTTGAAAGTATGTCACTTGGCATGGTTTGCACCACAAGGGGCCTCACCAGTCAGGTGTCGCACTCAGCCTTTCACGTCCACATGCCCCCTGCAGAGCGAGCTGTTTGCCTATCGCCAAGGACGGCAGATAACTGTCCTTCCCTGCAGGACGGAAAATTGACTTTCCTCGTCTTCCGCTAGAGGTATGTAGGCCACCTGCTTTAACCTATCTTGACGTATTGTTGACAACGAAGGTAATGTATTTTTTACCCAGTCGCCCCAGAATCTAGGTCAGAATAACATAAGTAGTTCAGGCCAAGTGACAGCGCCCGCCTGCTTGCCTAAAATTCGTTGCAGGGTGTTTGAACTAAGTTTCTAAACCATATACTGGAAGTATTCGCAAGAAACCGAACTTCAAACTACACACCTTTCGAAACATTGGCTTCGTGTGACGTTACATGCACAACTACGTCTTTGGATTTCATGTATGAAACAATTACGTTTCTCGAAATACGGAAGATTGCATTGACTCTCACCATAAACTGTTGCCATGCTTACAATCTTAGCCAGGTGTTGCGTGGTCGGGTAACGTAAACACAATTCGTAGATGGTCTGCGCTACACGACACAGTCTGTATAGACAAAATATTTTTGATTTGGTTTGAGAATCACGCAAAATTTGACAGCTGAACGTAAAGGCATACAGAATTCTTGAGATTTGATTTTTATCCAACGGTAAATTACGCGATCACCTGTCTCCGTACTTTGGTAAACGTATTTTGTTGCGTGTTGACGTCGTCAGCCCACACACAGCCTCATTAGAGTACAAAATACTGTCTACGTATATTAATAACTCGCAATATTTACGTACTCGGCTGAAAACTCAATATGCATGATTAGTATTCACAGATTAATTTTAAGCATTAATTTACTCTAGTTATATTATTGTTTCGCCTCTTGTTTGGCTAATTTGCCATTGGTTGTTTGATTTCTCTGCATGTGCAAAGTTTTTGTACCTTGTTAAGTATAAGAAAAGGTATTAAGCATTAACTTCGNGTTGTTTGATTTCTCTGCATGTGCAAAGTTTTTGTACCTTGTTAAGTATAAGAAAAGGTATTAAGCATTAACTTCGACAGTGTAAAGGAGGTATTAATGAATAAATAAATAGGACGTTAAGACATGGAACTATCTTTGCAACATCGCTGCCAGACATTACTGGGAATATTTCGGCAAGTTTGTGTTAGAACACTGTATTTTATCATTAACGTTTTCAGAAATTTAATTACACTTCCTGTAATAAAATTTGAATACAACCAAATTAAAAATTATGCACCTATTTTTCTTCAAAGCATGAGACTGCCGGAAAACGTAATATAAACATGCATGCACGTCAGTGCTCTTAAATACACGCACGCCAGAAGGCCCTGTATTCTGTAGCGTCGCTGCAGAACGCAGAAACTGACTGGTAGCTTCATACAAATACAGGCAGGTTCACAATAAAAACTTATGCACAGAGCACAAGGCATAAGTTTAACATTTCACGCGACCAGAAGCCTTGTGCGAATTTGATTCATAATTGAATACTTATTATTTCTAGTCAATTAGGTTTTGCGACGAATCTGACGTCAGTGGTTGGTAGTGTTAGTAAATGTTGTAATGTTATGATTGTATTGATATTCATAAAATGGAGTATAGTAACATATTTAGCGATATTTTGTTCAAAATAATTAGGGANTGATTAGGGATTTTTTTTTAAGAGTTGTCATGTTTGCTTGTTTTCAAAACATTTGCTTTTGCGATCGTAAATACGTGGATAACTAGCATTTTTTGTTAGTACAATCTCCGGTTTTATCCTCTGAATTTATATATTGGGACATCTCTTCGTTTCTGCAGTATAACTATGCTTCTAAATTTTTACATCTAAACAAAAGACTTGGTAGAAAATTTTCTACTCTTTTGATTGGCTGTCGTCCCAATCGTCTGCATAAGAGGTGAAATATAAACATTCTCTTCGTGCACTGTCAGGACCTCTCGTGCACACGACCTGTTAGGCGCAATTGTGAGTTAGTAGGTTCGTAATCATGGCGGTCATATATTGTGCACACGACCTATGTTTTTACTTTGATTTCAATTGTGAACTCGGCTTAGAAAAGGTCAGGCATTTTTTCTGCTACAAGTAACAGCATATGACTATATTCGGCGCCCGAGAATGTTTCGGCGATTGGGGTCTACATAGAGGCGTTAATGCATATTTAATGGCCATAGTCTGGACGCGAGAGGCAGCACAGCGAGGTACGTCAAGAGTGATGGGATGAGGTTGTTGGGGAGCGTTCGCCTGACCTTGACGGGGTCATCTCCCAGTAAAGTTCCCGCGGGTTTTAGTGTGATGTTCTACTATAGGATGGGCACTTGATCAACCTTCCTGCCTGAAGAGACTCTTATAACACGTCGGTACTCACTGGCCAAACTGATAGCAGAGAATTATAAAAATTAGCTCAACTGTTTAACAGCTTTTTAAAGAAAAACGTTTAAATTATTTTTTTTTTTTCGACTTTATTTATATTGGCGTAGTTAAGGCTTCAATGTCTTCTATTGCACTTAACCATGTATAACATAATGTACACATGCGTAAACATAATGAGCAAGAAATAAATATACTTAAATACTTACATTTACAATATGCGAAACAGAAATATGATGATTCAAATAGATTAAACTCTAAAAATTATCTGTGGTTTCCAATTATGTACAAATCTTGAGCAAGACTAGATACAAGGAGATGTTTGTTTAAAGAAAAAAAAAACAATAGCACAATAATGTGCATCATAATCCGCATTACCAATAAAAAATATAAATTTGCAGAACCTACAAAGTAACTGAGAGGAAAACAATAAGTTCAATCTCAACGCAATAAAATAATTAAACAGATCTATAATAACCACTTGCAGATTAATGAAAATTGAATGCAGCAACTCCTTGAAATAAATTGACGAATCGACAGCAACAAATTACACATTGATTAATCCGCCATGTTATTTTATTAGTGTACCTGTAAAACCATGTTTGTAAGAATTTCTCTCTGTACCAACTTTGGCATCGAATGTACAGAATACTACAGAAGGAAGTAATCCCTTGCAAAGTTTTTCTGCAGTTTTTAGCTAGTTCCCTGTCCGTCTCGGTGTAATCACTTGTAGTCTATTCGCATTATCGTCNAAAGTTTTTCTGCAGTTTTTAGCTAGTTCCCTGTCCGTCTCGGTGTAATCACTTGTAGTCTATTCGCATTATCGTCATACTTTCAGAATCAAACTTCGAAAAATCACCCTATGTCTGGCGGTTTCCTCATTGTCATCGCAAACATTTGTACGTTCCGTTAACATAAAATAATATTATTTTTAATTTCATTTATAACTAATATTTATAAAAACAAAGAATGTGTGTGTTGGTAATCACTAGTAAGAAATAGTTCTCACGCAAAATCTTATTAAACTGTGTGCGCACAAATGCGGTTCAGTGTCCCTTTGGTGATAATTTCTAGACTAAATTAAGCCTTGTTTGCATTATACGGAGGAAAAGTCTGAAAGTATAACTTCAGCAGGACTTCAGAAAAATTGGAATAAACCATGTATGGACTATACATACGTACTCATGACAGTACTTCTAGAAAGAAAAAAAAAATGTTACTAGTCTCGCACAGGTGGATTAGGCCATGACAATCGCCTGGTCTGCATGCTCCCCAGGTCTCAGTCCACTGTATTAACACATGTGGGGCTATCTCAAGGCCATTGTTTATGCAACTACAGTTCCGGACGTACAGATACTCACTACAACATTCGGTCGGATATGTGTATGTACGTTGTAAGCTAAGATTGTCATTGCATACGTGCCGGAGGAATATTGCGTGACACAACTAAAGAAGGGAATGCCTGGTGTGCATTAGTACATTAGCAGCTTGTAATATAAACTAACAACAATGGTGCATAGCCATTATTTGCTGTAAAGCTGTGCCGTATTACGTCACTTTAGTAAAAAAAACCGCTAGCAGTAGGTACTACAATGTGGCCGTCCGCACATTCTACCACAGCAAAGATCGAAGGAAGGCGCGAGTACACCTCACGTATCATTCTGCGTTGCTAGTTACNTGTTGTAATGTTATGATTGTATTGATATTCATAAAATGGAGTATAGTAACATATTTAGCGATATTTTGTTCAAAATAATTAGGGATTTTTTTTTTAAGAGTTGTCATGTTTGCTTGTTTTCAAAACATTTGCTTTTGCGATCGTAAATACGTGGATAACTAGCATTTTTTGTTAGTACAATCGCCGGTTTTATCCTCTGAATTTATATATTGGGACATCTCTTCGTTTCTGCAGTATAACTATGCTTCTAAATTTTTACATCTAAACAAAAGACTTGGTAGAAAATTTTCTACTCTTTTGATTGGCTGTCGTCCCAATCGTCTGCATAAGAGGTGAAATATAAACATTCTCTTCGTGCACTGTCAGGACCTCTCGTGCACACGACCTGTTAGGCGCAATTGTGAGTTAGTAGGTTCGTAATCATGGCGGTCATATATTGTGCACACGACCTATGTTTTTACTTTGATTTCAATTGTGAACTCGGCTTAGAAAAGGTCAGGCATTTTTTCTGCTACAAGTAACAGCATATGACTATATTCGGCGCCCGAGAATGTTTCGGCGATTGGGGTCTACATAGAGGCGTTAATGCATATTTAATGGCCATAGTCTGGACGCGAGAGGCAGCACAGCGAGGTACGTCAAGAGTGATGGGATGAGGTTGTTGGGGAGCGTTCGCCTGACCTTGACGGGGTCATCTCCCAGTAAAGTTCCCGCGGGTTTTAGTGTGATGTTCTACTATAGGATGGGCACTTGATCAACCTTCCTGCCTGAAGAGACTCTTATAACACGTCGGTACTCACTGGCCAAACTGATAGCAGAGAATTATAAAAATTAGCTCAACTGTTTAACAGCTTTTTAAAGAAAAACGTTTAAATTACTTTTTTTTTTTCGACTTTATTTATATTGGCGTAGTTAAGGCTTCAATGTCTTCTATTGCACTTAACCAGGTATAACATAATGTACACATGCGTAAACATAATGAGCAAGAAATAAATATACTTAAATACTTACATTTACAATATGCGAAACAGAAATATGATGACTCAAATAGATTAAACTCTAAAAATTATCTGTGGTTTCCAATTATGTACAAATCTTGAGCAAGACTAGATACAAGGAGATGTTTGTTTAAAGAAAAAAAACAATAGCACAATAATGTGCATCATAATCCGCATTACCAATAAAAAATATAAATTTGGAGAACCTACAAAGTAACTGAGAGGAAAACAATAAGTTCAATCTCAACGCAATAAAATAATTAAACAGATCTATAATAACCACTTGCAGATTAATGAAAATCGAATGCAGCAACTCCTTGAAATAAATTGACGAATCGACAGCAACAAATTACACATTGATTAATCCGCCATGTTATTTTATTAGTGTACCTGTAAAACCATGTTTGTAAGAATTTCTCTCTGTACCAACTTTGGCATCGAATGTACAGAATACTACAGAAGGAAGTAATCCCTTGCAAAGTTTTTCTGCAGTTTTTAGCTAGTTCCCTGTCCGTCTCGGTGTAATCACTTGTAGTCTATTCGCATTATCGTCGTACTTTCAGAATCAAACTTCGAAAAATCACCCTATGTCTGACGGTTTCCTCATTGTCATCGCAAACATTTGTACGTTCCGTTAACATAAAATAATATTATTTTTAATTTCATTTATAACTAATATTTATAAAAACAAAGAATGTGTGTGTTGGTAATCACTAGTAAGAAATAGTTCTCACGCAAAATCTTATTAAACTGTGTGCGCACAATTGCGGTTCAGTGTCCCTTTGGTGATAATTTCTAGACTAAATTAAGCCTTGTTTGCATTATACTGAGGAAAAGTCTGAAAGTATAACTTCAGCAGGGCTTCAGAAAAATTGGAATAAACCATGTATGGACTATACATACGTATTCATGACAGTACTTCTAGAAAGAAAAAAAAAATTTACTAGTCTCGCACAGGTGGATAAGGCCATGATAATCGCCTGATCTGCATGCTCCCCAGGTCTCAGTCCACTGTATTAACACATGTGGGGCTATCTCAAGGCCATTGTTTATGCAACTACAGTTCCGGACGTACAGATACTCACTACAACATTCGGTCGGATATGTGTGTGTACGTTGTAAGCGAAGATTGTCATTGCATACGTGCCGGAGGAATATTGCGTGACACAACTAAAGAAAGGAATGCCTGGTGTGCATTAGTACATTAGCAGCTTGTAATATAAACTAAAAACAATGGTGCATAGCCATTATTTGCTGTAAAGCTGTGCCGTATTACGTCACTTTAGTAAAAAAAAACGCTAGCAGTAGGTACTACAATGTAGCCGGCCGCACATTCTACCACAGCAAAGATCGAAGGAAGGCGCGAGTACACCTCACGTATCATTCTGCGTTGCTAGTTACTATTGCCTTCAGATGGGACGTAAGAGGTGCAATAAAACATTGGAACAAAGACAACTCATTTTACATCATAATAAGGGCTAATTTCAGGGCGATATTTAGTCCATAGTAAATATTCCTCAAGTACTGACGCATGACGCGTCCAGCCGAGAAGAGAGCGACGATTTCACAACCTGCCAGAACGTGCGTCAAATGCTCATACCGACTTCGCTCGAATATTTCCTTCAAATGACTCACGTGCTAGGGGACAGAGAGAGGCGCTCGTCAGTGCCTGAGGCTTGCGTCCCCTGATTGACGCACGCCGAAGTTTTGACGTAAATCGGGTCGCCAATGACGTAGGGAATTCCTTTAGGGGGACGGGATATAGTCCAGCAGGGAGGTGGAGAAGGCAGTCAATCCCGAGGACTCAAGAGACGCGGGGTCAGCGCCAGGGGTGCGACCCAGTTGGACGGCCGGGGAGTCAATCCGGAGGACTCGAGAGACGCGGGGGTCGCGCCAGACATCGAGGGACGGGCACCGAAATCGCCGAGAGACGACTTCGCGAGACGAGAAGCGAGAAGGAACCAGCATCCAGTGGCATCTCAGTTAAGTAACCGCGGCTCCAAATCCGACCACTTTTCCCCGACGTTTATAAACTAAAACTCTGACCTGTAGGCCTCAGACGGGTAAGGGAAGGGGGAAGGAAGTGGAACCCAAGAGTGCAGTGTACCATACCAATATAATGAGTGACGTAATGATGCAATAAAATAACTGTTTAGCTAACCGAATCAAAGGTAGAAGTGTTTATTAGCCGCCTGATTTAACCCCTGAGTATGTGTTCAGTTCGCTTACGCAATAAGGTTGACCAAGTGATCTAGCGCTCCATCATCCTGTAGATNATGTGTTCAGTTCGCTTACGCAATAAGGTTGACCAAGTGATCTAGCGCTCCATCATCCTGTAGATCACATACAGCGCGAAGAGCAGACTGTGACGTGTCAGTACAGTTTGTGATATTATAAAACGATACGTAAAGGAAGATATAATTCAATCTCTACCAGAGAAAGGGCGACCAAGAAAGCTTAACGAACGATAGAGACCGTTTATACTACGTAAAATAACATGTAATCGAAGATTAAGTGCACCGAAAATTATTGCAGAGTTACTTTAGGAATGTGGAACACATGTGCACCCAGAAACTGTCTGAAGGGTAATCAGAGAGAATGGATATAATGGCAGAGTTGCCAGGAAGAAACCATATGTAAGCAAAGTTAACAGGAATAAAAGACTTGCTTGACTTTACCAATGATCATGTCAAGAAAGAACAGGAGTGGTAGTGACGTGATATTCGTGGACGAAAGCATGTTAAACATATTTGAGTNATGATCATGTCAAGAAAGAACAGGAGTGGTAGTGACGTGATATTCGTGGACGAAAGCATGTTAAACATATTTGAGTCATGTAGTAGGGTAAAGTGTGGAGGAAATCGAACGAGGAGCTCCAAAAGAAGAATTTGCAGCCAACAGTAAAACGCGATGGCGGCCCTGTTATTGTCTGGGGCTGCATATTCTCAGTTGGAGTGGGCGAGTGGGTGTTTATCGAAGATACAATGAAGGAANATGATCATGTCAAGAAAGAACAGGAGTGGTAGTGACGTGATATTCGTGGACGAAAGCATGTTAAACATATTTGAGTTATGTAGTAGGGTAAAGTGTGGAGGAAAGCGAACGAGGAGCTCCAAAAGAAGAATTTGCAGCCAACAGTAAAACGCGATGGCGGCCTGTTATTGTCTGGGGCTGCATATTCTCAGTTGGAGTGGGCGAGTGGGTGTTTATCGAAGATACAATGAAGGAANCCCTGTTATTGTCTGGGGCTGCATATTCTCAGTTGGAGTGGGCGAGTGGGTGTTTATCGAAGATACAATGAAGGAAGA
The DNA here is from genome assembly GCA_002778355.1 of Clitarchus hookeri. Lineage (NCBI taxonomy): Eukaryota > Metazoa > Arthropoda > Insecta > Phasmatodea > Phasmatidae > Clitarchus > Clitarchus hookeri. The sequence continues at coordinate 594,733 of NQII01000366.1, read as the reverse complement.
CTATTTAGCAATCATTAAAGTTAGTTTGCATAAAAGTGCTTACATTGGGTATTCTACAGACTTTCAAATTCTATGAGGACGACCATCCGAAAAACAAGTCACGTCTGGTGCGAGAATGGCTTCTATATAACTGTCCAAAGGTTATCGAAACGCCACCCCAATCACCTTATGTAAATCCTATTGATAATCTGTGGGATGAACTTAACACGTCAGGAAGACACAGGTTACCTCGAAAGAAATGAAGAGGAGGCTGACGGAAGAATGGAATCACATAGACCAAGATTACACCAAGACAATTTCAAACATGCAGACTCGTTTGAAAGATGTGATTAGACAAAAACGTTATCCAACGAGGTACCTACTGAAGTGCTGAGGGCATGGTGCTTTATGGTGCTTGTTAATGTGGTGACTGAATATTAACGTGAGCTGCTTTGTTCAGAAGATATATGTAATTATTTTTCGGTATGAGAAATGGTTTTTGCTAACATTTGTGATGGTGGATAATACATATAATGTCTGCAAACAGTTTTGTTTGCTAGCAACTATGCAGTACAATATAATGTCTTACAGTACACAGGGCAGTGACCGCACAATTTCGCGAGCCTCTGTACTCTGTAGCAGTGCTTCGCCAGCGAGTGAAAAAGATTGCCAGAAGATAAGTGAATNACAATTTCGCGAGCCTCTGTACTCTGTAGCAGTGCTTCGCCAGCGAGTGAAAAAGATTGCCAGAAGATAAGTGAATATCCTGGCGTATTTGAACGTGTCGCGACAATCAATGACGCGACGTGTTCAGGCGTGCATTCAGGCACAAGGTGGATATTTTGAGCACTTCTTGTAGAGTGACGTAGGTACTGCTGGTACACGAACATGGCTACAGCAACTGGAATGGTTCAAAAGGGCTATTACGAATACATCCAACACATTGGAGGGTCTGCNGGTCTGTAACTCGGTAACTATCGATTTTTAAGACCTATGTTCATAGGGACATTTTGTTTTAGGGTGTACTATCCACTCCCCGATTACCAAATTTCCGTGGTGTCAACAATACTAAAACATGACTGCGAAAAATGCCTTACAATAAAGAGCAATGCATTCTTGAAGACAGCTTTCCAGAAAAACCTAAGAGGACCTCACACAAAAAATAAATTAAGTTTTCGATGCGAAACTGTTGATTGCCTATGTTCAGTCACAGCGATAACATCGCCACCATGCGCATTTTAATCGTTAGTATAATTACGAAAGTATTTACCACCGTGATTTCCCCGCATTTTCTTAAGCAGTGTATAATATAAAAAAGGAGGGCGTGATGTTAAATTCTAAATAAATAAATCACCCAAACGCAGCTTTTACAACTGCTTGGTATCACAATTTTCATGGGAAAATTCGAATTCTGTATATAGCATGTTTTTGAAGACATGCCGGAAAGTGCTTAGTTTTTTCTTCAAAAGCGTATAGAAATTCTACCTGTGTACATATATTGCTTCTACTTATAACGTTGTTGAGATGATTTTGATCCCAGTAAGTAGAGGCGATGTTGCAGGCGTTGAGAAAGTCTGGGATGTTGCGGGGGAATGCGGCGAGGAGCAAGACAGCCGGGGCCCGGCATGGTCCCGCGTGGGGCGCCCAGGTGATGGACTCATTGTCCGGGCATGTGGGCCGATAATGGCCGCCCCAGGAATGTGTCGGCCCGCTATCGCGCCCCCGCGCTGCCGCTGCTACCAGCACACACTTCCCTCGTCTGTACGCATGCCACCAGAGCCTCTTCACGGTCCATTGGAGATCGTGCAAGCCCAGCCGACTTATTCCTCGCTCATTGTGCGTGTTTCCATCTAGTGTCGAACTTGGCTTTGCAGCGTGACTTGAAAACGAATATCGGATGTTAGTGAATTTACGGCTCAAAACTATCCACGATTGTCTGCCCTTAAATCATGAAATAACTTTTCGTAGTTAAGATGAACAAAATGAACTGAATTTCTTTTCTTTCTAAATTTCTGTTGAAGCACGGGAGCGGCAAACTGGAGTAGGTGAAATTATACGCGAGTAGTCCCGATGTTGGCCCGTATTGCAGTGCTTGCTTGCAGCAGGTGCTGGCAGCCATGTGTAAAGTTATTTATTCCAGCAGTATTGAAGCTACGGGGTTGTCGCCGCTGGAAGGGTTGTAATGGCCTGGCGATCGCCGCCTGTTGTTACCACTACCGCCGTGAACCCATGGCTCCCTCTCCCCGGCCGTAGCCAATTCTGGACCTGCGTGTTAATTTTAAGAGCTTGGCGGAGCCCGGTCGCCGCGCTGCAGTCCCCCGACGTCGACCGCAGCTCTGCAGTCCTGACGTCCCCGTGCTAGTTGAAGCCGGTATTACACGATGCCTGCTTCCCTATTTGCTCTTGTACAAGGCCTGGTGCACGAGGCGGCCTGGATGATCCGAATTACGACACAGCTGGTGTACTGGCGTTGACACACACTGTGGTTGCGAAGATTTAATGTTTCACAGTAAATGCGGACCTAGCTTGTTTCGCAATTTGTAGTCTGATAAAATTTTGTTTATAATACTAGAATTATTTACTTTTTAGTACATTATGCTCGTTTGGGATAATTATTTGTCCGCATTATATCGTATTAGCAACTTATTTTTTATAATGTACTGTCTGCACATTTCCCAGACATTTCCGTGCAAAAACAGAAGTTGCACAAACCACTTGTAACAGAAACACTTGACAATCCAACGTTACTATAAGAAACTAAAAATTCGTGTGCGTCATCTTTCCGGAATTAAGTTAATGCTCCATTTTTGCTGTCGCGGGATCGAGGTAGGTAACTGTTTAAAAACCATAGGTGTATTGTGCTGGTGATTATTGCAAAAAAAAAATTTTACATATTCTACTTTTTGAAAACAGTGGGTTGGTTATACAAACCTTTAGATTATAGGTTACAAATGTCATTAAAAGTAGCATTCACATCGCCGAATCGTAACGAAAAACAATGGTGACAGTTGTGCGCATGGACTAACAGCGGCGAGTTTTGCAGTGGCTGCAGATTTTTTATTTCCACACCATCCACTGTCCCGATAGTAGTCCAGCTGAATCTGATTTCTACCCATACGAATTACTTACATGCTATAAAGCGTTTCAGATTTATGGTTCAGTNTTAGTCCAGCTGAATCTGATTTCTACCCATACGAATTACTTACATGCTATAAAGCGTTTCAGATTTATGGTTCAGTAGTCTGTGGGTGTATTTGAAGCAGAAATTTGTTTGGTTTGTCAGTTATTGGCAGTTTTTACTGTCCCTTATTTTTGTAAAAGTTGTGCAGTATTGTTTGTCCACCGTGAAAGAATAACTTGGCACTGTNAGTTTTTACTGTCCCTTATTTTTGTAAAAGTTGTGCAGTATTGTTTGTCCACCGTGAAAGAATAACTTGGCACTGTTTCGTGCTAGGTGTTCGAGGCGAGTCTAGTCTCGTAAGATAACAAAGGATGTTCGTAGGTGGGCGGAGTGGGTGCCCCTCGCTGACTGACTCCCTAGATAACGAGGCTTGCTGTGCGTGACACATACTTCTTGCGCTATGTCACGCCGCTGTCAGTAGCGNACTGACTCCCTAGATAACGAGGCTTGCTGTGCGTGACACATACTTCTTGCGCTATGTCACGCCGCTGTCAGTAGCGCCTCACAATAACTGCGACACGCCTGCACTGTCCCTCGTTACCGTCGCATTGTTCGCCTATTTCCTACATTCCGTCCGTGTTTGTAGCTCAAGTAGTTCTCAATTACTTACGATAGTGCATACACTCAACTATTCATTGTCTGATAGATCATGAAATACCGACACGTGACTGGTACGTCAAAAAATACGAGTATAGTACAGCTTAGAGAAAAAAAATTGATTTACAGTAAACATTTATTGTATTTTATTGGTTTGATTGATTTGATACTGGAGGCCAACAGTTCAAAGGCATAGTCCATATACTCGAACTAAGCGTATTTTAATTTCTCTACAGTAGTTCTTATCAGCTGCCCGAGAGCCAATATTCAAATACTGCCTGTCCGAGCTAGCATAAACAACCAGGTTTTCTTTTCCGCCCACTCGGTGTAATGCATGGTTGGCATGTTAAAGACGTCGCAGGAAATGTGGTCGGCACTGAGAGATACCACTGGNCCCACTCGGTGTAATGCATGGTTGGCATGTTAAAGACGTCGCAGGAAATGTGGTCGGCACTGAGAGATACCACTGGACCACCTGTTCGCTGCTGGAACATGACATGGCTTGTCATCAATGCGCATTTGCTTGCAATTCCACTAACCATTCCTCGCTGAGTTGGACTGAGATGTCTGAACAAAACTTCTGCAGTTTAACGTAATCGTTAAAATACAACGAAATTCCTGTGTGANCCCACTCGGTGTAATGCATGGTTGGCATGTTAAAGACGTCGCAGGAAATGTGGTCGGCACTGAGAGATACCACTGGTCCACCTGTTCGCTGCTGGAACATGACATGGCTTGTCATCAATGCGCATTTGCTTGCAATTCCACTAACCATTCCTCGCTAAGTTGGACTGAGATGTCTGAACAAAACTTCTGCAGTTTAACGTAATCGTTAAAATACAACGAAATTCCTGTGTGAGGTAAGATTATTAAATCACCTATAAATGTTCGCGACGTTCTCTAGTTGCTCGTGGTGTTGGGGGNTTCAGTCTTGCCCTATCGTTTTGTCGGACTTGAAATCAGAACGACTTGTATCGTTGAGCGCCGAAGCTTCGTACTTTTAAACATTCGTCTAGTCATAAAACCCACATAATGTCCACTGACGCCTATATACTTGGTTCTGACTATATTGGTTTTGAGTCCCCATCCGCGAAAGCTGTATAGCTTATGCAGGTACCTAAAAGTAACCTGCTTCATACTTTTATAAGCATGATGTCCTGCAATTAAGAAAAACTTATGCTTGTTGAACCGTCATAATTTCTTTCGGTAGGTAATATCTGTAGTATAAGGTTGCCTTATTCCGTGGTATTCCTTATTCCGTGATACCTTTTATTTTGGCATCTCACGGCCTAGGGGGCAGCAGTAGATAGTTACGTGAAAACTCAATACATATACAGCGTCGGAGGTTCTCTTTCGAAGGGATGCAACGGCAATTCGTTCGCGCGTTTTTTTCTCAGATGGTGTACAGTTGTTAAAAGCAGTATGTTTTTTGCAACGTTATTTGCGTCTTTTATTCAACTGCATAGTAATTTTTTCGAAAAAAAAAAAAAAATACACACATACATACCTTTAGTTAGAATGTATTTCGTACTGAAATATGTAAGTGTACGTTGTATAAGTAGATTTTTACAAGTAAACTGCTTCAAAAAACTTAAGGCTTTCCCGTTTCATGTTTTTTTTATACGTTAAGTGCACATAACATGAGGGCACCGAAAAAAACAACAAACACGTGGCGTGCCTGTTTTCCATTAAAAATGAACTAACCAGGGCCAATTTTTTTCTCTGAAACACGTTAACATATTTGTAATTAATTACACAAAATATTTTAGTGATCATCCCTGAACCACTGGACGTAAGTATATTTGCTTCCTTAAAATCAGTTTGGAGAAATGAACTTGAGAAATGTAAGAGACGAAATCCAGGCAAGTCGCCCAATCGGTATTGACTTCCATTCGTTATTCAAGCCTTCACACGAAAATAGTTTTACGCCACAAATAATTAAAGCTGATTTTCGGAAAACAGGGATATTCCCATTCAACAGCAATGCCATCGCTCCTGAGGCAACAGCTCCCGCTCTTGTTTCCGACAAAAGTAACTGTGAAGGCGTGGGCGCACACACTTCGGATGAGTCTCTCTTTGACATTCCTACTTGTGAGTCGCCCAACGTGCGCACTCCTCGCAGGAAATCACAATCTGCCAAGGTGCACACAGTTTCACCAACAGTAAACTCTGGTACTGCTCCATCTTGCAGTCATGGATCCACTCCATACTGTGGGAAAGTTCAAGAGAGGAGAAAACTATGCAAGAAAAAGCAGTGTGCCAAAGTTGAAGCCATTCCCACAACAAATGACACTGACCAAGGTTTATCATGTAGGCCTAGGTGCAGTGCCAGATCAATGTCAAGTGGTGACAGCGACGATGATTCATTGTGTTCTGTTTGTGAACATAATTATGCATACCATGTAAAAAATAACACAGGTGCTAAGGGGATCCAATGCTGTTTTTGTCTTNGTGGATCCAATGCTGTTTTTGTCTTCTATGATTGTGAGGATATTGATGATAAATTTGATGAATATTCTACATGTGTTCTCAGTGTGAAGATGAATGCCTAGAATATTAACTTGAACAAAGCCTACTTTTAACTACAATAAGTGAATAAGCAACATACAATTTGTATAAAGTTTCCCTTTGTGTATTATAAATGTACAACCAAAGACAAAATTATAAAAGTGGTGTTAAATGTACTTTTGTGTTCGATTTGTTAAGAGCATCACAGAATTACGGTACAGTATCGCGGAGTTAGGATACCACTATCACGGAATAAAGGCACTTTTCACAGATTTAGTACTCTTGTGTTACAATTAATTTTATTTTTATATATTCATATATATATTCATTCCATTGTATGTACTTTTAGAAATGGTCGAAAACTTATTTAACTCGCTAGTCATAGAATAGNCATATATATATTCATTCCATTGTATGTACTTTTAGAAATGGTCGAAAACTTATTTAACTCGCTAGTCATAGAATAGGTTTAACATTTAAAAAAATGTAACATGCACCTTACCTTACAGATAGTAGTGGATAATCTCGATCATTTTGCATTAGAAAAGGAAATTTCATGCTACCAGCTGCATGCTACTTACCTGTTACCTGGATCACAAACTTAACCTGTGGATGGAGTAGGCGTTAAAAATAACCGCTCTATAAAAGTAAGTGGAATGTACTTCTGTTCCGTTACCAACCCGTACACAGTCAAACTTTTATCCTTTGGTGAGTGATGAGGGGGGGGGGGTGGTGTTAGAAATCAACGTTCAGATCATCCCATAGGTTTTCCGTACGTTTGTTTAAACGTGTAAGATTTTTATTTAATTCGACGTGTGTTCGCTTTCTGCTTTAAAAGTTCCGCATAGAAGCGATTGACTCCAGATGTACTTGAAAGCTTGAGCGCGTGTCTAGTTATAAATCGCGACGTAATGGTGTAATATCAGTTCACTGAAGACTATTTTAATTGGCTGCCTATTCTAATATTTGCTCAACCTGCCACTAATGTCAACCGTATGTACAGAAACCGAACAAGATATTTTCTATCTAGTAGGTAATAGTGCTTCATATTGTGGTCGGTACGTGGTTCGTAATAGATATTTATTGTAGTGAAATGTTAATCTATTATTTACGCTAGTAAATGAAACACTATTTTAATCCGCATGACATAAACAATACCTATAAGTAACGACCTAATTAGCACAAACATAATATATATTTTACTAATTAATAAATGCCGAACTCTCTTAATTTCTCAGTGAACACTTTTCAACTTAGTACTTATAACATTGATTGGGCGAAACGGTGTTGTAGAGCTTCTACGTCGGAACACTGAACAAATTAAGGTTACCTGTTGTCAGTGTATGTAATTAACATACGGAGAATTCCCTGGAAGGAATTAAGTCTGTAATTACAAACCAAACGAGACAAAATAGAACGAATAATCAAACGAACCATTGTAGACTGAGAAAATTACTCTTTGACGAAATAACGTGTACTTCAGAACGTACACGGTTTTTTTGCTTATTCCATTTGTATTTTCGTAGTTGCGACATTCTCAGTTTTATTTACAGCTAGTCATATTTTGTTTTTGATCCGGCGACGTGCTCCGATTATTTTTAATTTCAGTTACCTACCCGTTAATGCAACTTGTTTCTGGAGGGGGTAAATCTCAAGTTTGTGTCTATACGCGCATTCATTTTAGTTTTATCACTATTACTGTGTATATTTTTGCGTGGGGTTATGTACGAATGTAATACTTATTGTAATGTGGGTTTCATATCTATAAATAAAATATATTGTACAAATGTTGAGTCAAGCAGCTTACCAGACGTTGCAACTATTTACTACAAACTGACGTTGTGACTAACACTGTTCTAGCAACCCAGGTTGACGACACCCCTTGCTGAAAAAAAAAAGAGGAAGGGCACCGCTCCCTTTGCCCCCCTCCCCCCTCGGCGACGCTTGCAAGGCCTCACTTTACCGTACCCGGCACCTATGGCTGCAGCAATTGATAAAGTATCCGATGTTGGCCGGGAAGGAGTCTGGTTACTTAGTACAGTCGACATGCTCTCAGTCCGAAGGTTTGCATGTGGTTAGTATCNGTTGGCCGGGAAGGAGTCTGGTTACTTAGTACAGTCGACATGCTCTCAGTCCGAAGGTTTGCATGTGGTTAGTATCGTCCGCCCTCACGCAGTCTGCTTTCAGTTGTCTCCTGTCGTGCATACCGTGGAACTTTTTGCTCGTGGACACGCTGTTTACTAAANGTTGGCCGGGAAGGAGTCTGGTTACTTAGTACAGTCGACATGCTCTCAGTCCGAAGGTTTGCATGTGGTTAGTATCCCTGCAGCTCGTCCGCCCTTACGCAGTCTGCTTTCAGTTGTCTCCTGTCGTGCATACCGTGGAACTTTTTGCTCGTGGACACGCTGTTTACTAAACGGGTCTGAATGTTTGTGGAATGAAAGTCTACCCGATGCATTTCTTGTACTTTCGTTGCAGGTCAGGCACACGATGTAATTCGCGTCATCTCCCATCCCCGTTGGACCCCACGTCAATGGCTAGTGGTTAAAGCGATAATTTAGGATGCCAGGGGCTCTGGTTTAGATTTCCGGGCAAGATATGGATTATACATCATAAGCCAGGGTCTCTCTGGCTTTTGGTTGCGATGCGTCGCGGTATTTTAATACGATGGGTTAATATTGTAACTGAAGATGTCGCCGAAGTGAAGAAATCCAACTTTGGCTGATATTCTGAAGCGATAACATAGGATGCACCCGAAACACAAAAATGTAAACAGTTGCGAGAGGTGAACTGGAGAGTTACAGAGGACTCCATGTGAGCACAAGATACTCTGGTGAAGGGAGTTCTCTGAATGTGGGTGTATTTGACCGGATGGTATGAGTTGTATGAGAATACTATCTTCCGCACTCCGCCAACGGGAAATTTAAGTAAAAACTACGTGCGAATTTACTTACTGTTTCGGAGTCTAGGCACTGCCATATTGATTAGTCTAAGTTCTGATCTTTCTGTGGCAGTATTGTTGTTGCAGAATTAATGCGCCTGTTATGAAACCGCATGCTTGGACCAAGTTGCGCCACACGGAGGCTGTAATCCTGAGCATGTTCGTGTGAAATTCGCCGCTGATGGAGCGTGGTTTTGTTGTGATTTAAAAATCTTTAGTCGTAGGTTTGACCCTTACAGACTGCACGGGGGTGGTTTTTAGGAGTGAATGTTNGTTGTGATTTAAAAATCTTTAGTCGTAGGTTTGACCCTTACAGACTGCACGGGGGTGGTTTTTAGGAGTGAATGTTCATCCGCCTTCCCGGCTAGTTTAATTAGACTTAAGTCTCTTGCCGTATTTCTTTCTTGAGTGTCTGAGTTAATGTTTTTAGTTCTGTTTGGTAGACTTAACATTGAAAAAATTAACGTATAAGGTAATACAAAATTTAAATTACTTTTGTGTTGATCTTCGCACTTCAAGGTATAGTAAATGAAGTTGTGAAATGTTTTGGTCTTAAAAACTTAAATCGGCAAGAAATCAAAGAATGCAATATTGACCTGCAAGATGGAGCTGTCAATTTCTACAAGCTCTTGTCACAGAGAAACTAGGCGCGCATAGACGAAGTGATGGCGCTGTAGCTTTGAGTCCATCTCATTCAGCAGTTGACAGTTGAGACCCCCGCCGCCATATTCGTAACGTGTGGGGTGTATGCCTACAGTAAAATGGTCCCAAGGCTGTGTTTTAGTGTCGATTTATCGATAATCTAGTTATATACAATATACGTCCATGTATAAATACTTTGGTATTCGTCTGGAAACTCTGCGTTTCAGTAGATTATATAGTCCATTCACGGTTACTTACAACTTTTCGGAAGCCCTGCTAACTTCCAGTACAATGTAACCAAAATAAGGTACTTTTATATTAATAAAAGTATAAACTCCAGTAATAAAAGATATATTTTGGAAAAGAAGACATACGTATGGGAAGATTATTCAAAGGTTTGCTTCAAAAATTGTGGAGAAACCGCGAATAGACCGAAACATTAGCACGATAGTAGGTGCCGCCTTGCAGAAAAAAAGTTACCATTTTTTAATCCAAATGAGGAAAAAAGCTGAGAATAAGGTAAAATATGTGCAGTTTGGCAAACAAAGTTTGTCTGTCCTAAGAGATCACTTTTCATGAATGCGTTGTAATGGAGGATGCATTTTCCCTAGGCATTCCTTGGGAATACCCCGAGAACACCCCAGCACTCGCCCACAAGCACTTCGTGACCCCAACTCACCAATCATCTCACGAATGATTAAGTATAAAAGTTAAGAGTTAAAAATGTGTAAATTACCAGAGACAGGATTATAAATGGGAACCTAGAGGTGACAACTCCCCTACTTTCCTTCACAGTCGTCCACTACTTGNTACCAGAGACAGGATTATAAATGGGAACCTAGAGGTGACAACTCCCCTACTTTCCTTCACAGTCGTCCACTACTTGCAAGGGTACGAAGCGACGGGTAAAAGGTAACTCCGTTACAGCTTAATATTTAAATGAGTGTGTAGTAATTTTTTTACATGAGGTGGTGTAGGTAATACTACGATCTTACTATATTTACTTCCCTCCTTCCTCCACGCATTACGACTTCATTGCAAATGTGGTAGACGGCGTAACATGAGTGCCGTNTATATTTACTTCCCTCCTTCCTCCACGCATTACGACTTCATTGCAAATGTGGTAGACGGCGTAACATGAGTGCCGTCACTTTCTCCCTTCCTCACTCTGGTGGAGACACCAAGCCCGCATGAACTTTCCTCATTTTTACTCTGGATACTTGCCTGCTCGGTGGCCCTGTGCCGTTGACGGGTGGGCGTATGGGTGACGACTGATTGTGGTTGGGGAGGGGGGAGTGTCTCAGTTGCCTAACGGCGCCATGGTCCAGGCCTGTCGGCAGATAGTGTTGCGGGCCGTGCGCTGCGAATAGCTCGGGCGCCGTGCCACGTAGGGCTGTTCTGTCTGACGTCACTGCTTCCGCGACGACTCTGGTCCCGTCCCATCCCCCTGCCTCCCCGGAGGCGATGGACAGAAATGCCCAGTGCGATAATTGAAGCACAGGTTTTTTGAAAGCCGGTATAAAAGAAAATTTCAAAGGTAAATCGTTAGAAAACTGGGGTTTCCCGCTTTGTATACAAAGATTTTCCCAGATTGATGCATTTATTTTGCACAANGTAAATCGTTAGAAAACTGGGGTTTCCCGCTTTGTATACAAAGATTTTCCCAGATTGATGCATTTATTTTGCACAAAACCTTGCACCGCATGGGCGTGCATATATTACCGTGCAAGAAATAGCTCTACAGAAATATATAACTTTTAAATTATTTTCTCAGGAAGTTAATTTTCTGACACNGTTACCGTGCAAGAAATAGCTCTACAGAAATATATAACTTTTAAATTATTTTCTCAGGAAGTTAATTTTCTGACACCAATCTAGATTTACTCTTCCTTAGTTTTTGCTTGTATTTACGTCTATAAATCTATGGAATAAGATGGACCTTTATAGCGTTTATGTCCCACGCACTCGTAACGTTCTTTTGTCGGACGATGTGGCTGGTCGACGGGTTTTCTCAGAGATCTCCAGTTTCCCCAGCCCTTGCATTCCGGCGCTGCTCCATTCTCTCCTCATTTCACCCTTTTCGGCTTTCAAAACCTGTTGTTAAGGGCCGCCCAAACTTTCAACTCGGTACGTAACATCGTACCTATGTACAGAAAGTATACCGTCTAGAAATAAATCGCTTATCATGCTAACGGTNCAACTCGGTACGTAACATCGTACCTATGTACAGAAAGTATACCGTCTAGAAATAAATCGCTTATCATGCTAACGGTGTGTGTGCGCGTGTGTGTGTGTGTGTCTCTCTCTCTCTTCAGTTGTCTGCTCATTTGTACCCGTATATTGTGTTGAATATCCTTTCGGTATAAATTCCCATAAATATGGCNCTCTTCAGTTGTCTGCTCATTTGTACCCGTATATTGTGTTGAATATCCTTTCGGTATAAATTCCCATAAATATGGCTGTAATAGATTTATATTCTGGCAAATAGCCACGGTATGAAATAGTTTTTAAGTAAGGATGCGTGCGAGCAAGCAAGCTGGAAAATTAGTAGGCCTGACGTTAAATACAGTTCGTCTTGGCGCATCTAAGGTTCGTACCAGGAAACAACGTTTGGCGAACAAGTTACTGAGAGTTCACCTGTTTGGCGGTTTTCACAATTGTAAATGTAAATATTAAGACTAAGCATTAGAACTTGGAATTATGTTCAACCTCCTTGACACAAATATAAGAGTAGTCACACCTATTTCCATTTTGATTTGAAACAANAACTTGGAATTATGTTCAACCTCCTTGACACAAATATAAGAGTAGTCACACCTATTTCCATTTTGATTTGAAACAACGCATTTATATTGGCGAACGTAAGGAATCTGTGTTATTAACCTGGATACTGAAGTTGTCATGGTTGGTCTGCATTGCTGGTGATTTTCTGTTCAATTTTGTTAGTTTGATAGTCCGTTATTTTAGCGACNATTGTCATGGTTGGTCTGCATTGCTGGTGATTTTCTGTTCAATTTTGTTAGTTTGATAGTCCGTTATTTTAGCGACTGCTGATATATCCGTCCCTTCCTAGTTCTTTGCACTGTTCTGTTTATAGGTTTTTTTTTCTCGACTGGTGCGCAGTTTTCATGTCTACTTGAATTGTCATATCAGCAGTTAAGACTGCTGATGTACCAGTAAGTTTTGGACGCCCATTGTTCAATTCTGAAGTTTATTTACTATTCTCTACTGCTCTGTATTGCAAGTGATATCCTACCAGAGTTGCTAACACCCCCTCATATTCGGACACCTGATCCTTTTTTTTTTTTACCTCTTCTCTTTTTGTAGAAGTCAGATAAATAGGACTTCGGTTACCGGAATCGGCTCTGAGTTGTGAGTGTCAGAATTTGCATTAAACTGGCTGCTCTGTCATTGGAGAGGCTAAGTGAAATGCAGATGGAACACAATATATGGACGAGAAGCAATAAAAATTATATAATATAAACACACATATATGGACCAAGAGAACGATCCAGTTAGACAAACACCGGCATTAAAACAAAAGAAGGCAGCAAAATTATGATAATACGAAAACAGCAAAAACCACAAGCGAAACAGGCAATGTAGAAAGTCTAAATAAATACATATAAAAGGATCGACAAATTATAGTTATCCAGTCTGGCAATTAACAAAACATAAAACCAACAAAGACAGTATAAATGTGGGTAGAAATTATCAGCAAAATTTACATACGAAACAGTAAAATGTCACCAAATTTATAAATGGATCCGAAAAATTATGATCCACTCAGACAACGAACATCACAAAACACCATGGACATTACAAGTTTAAAAACACAGACGGCTAAATAAACAGTAACAATACAAAAGCATGACTTTTCTTAGCTGCGATCTGCCCTCTTGCTCAGGCTACNCAGACGGCTAAATAAACAGTAACAATACAAAAGCATGACTTTTCTTAGCTGCGATCTGCCCTCTTGCTCAGGCTACTTCGCTTGCGGTTTTGCGGTTTCGTATTATAATTGTGCTCTCTTTTGTTTGTGTGCGTCTGTCTTACTGGATCGTTGTCTCTTGTTCCATGTGTGTTTATTTACATTATCTCATTTATGTTCCTAATCTGTAAAGTGTGTTCTTGTTTTTGGTTTATTTTTTCGTAGTAATTGTAGTTAATGATGATCCTACCAAATTCAAATTCTGATTCAGTGTTGGCTTAATATGTCCTTTCGAAATCGACCGTTACAATTCAGCTCGTTAACTGCGTACAGTATTATAGTAGTATAATTGAGAGTAGAGGTTTTGATAGTCGGCGAGGATGAAAGGAGGTGAATAATGAAGTAGCAGCGGAATGCAGGGTACAGGGGAAACGGGAGTACCGTGAGAAAACCCGATGGCAACATCCGACGCTTTTCCCATATGCCAAAATCCCTGTGAGCCCGCCGGGAATGGAAGCCGGTTCGCCATGGTGGGAGGCGAGTAGTCTTGACTAATGCACAACTGTATTCCAATAGGATTGTACATTTTAAGTCTGTGGAATTGATGCCCAGTGGTCAGGAGTAGAGCTGTANACACAACTGTATTCCAATAGGATTGTACATTTTAAGTCTGTGGAATTGATGCCCAGTGGTCAGGAGTAGAGCTGTATTTTAAGTGTTTCGTTGTTCTTAACATTTGACTGGCAGATGACACTGTTCGTAATCTCACGTTAGCTGAAATAAAGTACCTATGTATATATTTCTGAAATTTAAAGTTCTCGCACTTGTATTGGAAATTTCTATTTACGATGACATGCCTGCGCCTGCGTTGTTCGCCACGCATGTACGGGAATACGTGTTAAGTACATTGTCTTTGCTGTCGCCGGGGAGCTGTCCAACATGACGTCCGCCCGTTACAGTTTCCCGTCCCTGACCTGCATTCGGGAGAGGTGCGCACAGGCTGCGGTTTTGCCGCGTAGTTGCTGCTCCCTGCTTCCATGTGCGAGGAAGGGACGTCCTATCTGGAAGTGACTCGCGTCTCCTCCGACGTGCGTTCGTGCCAGTTCCTGACGTTTCAGCACGCGTGTTTATATTTTGACGTCAATGTTCTCGCGATCACCGATGTCATTTTTTTTATTAAATTCGTGGTTTCGATTACGTTTATTTTGCAGGAAATTCTTGCCTAGCAAGGAGAGTGGATGTTAACGCGTTCCTTGAATGAACAACAGTAGCTGCTGCATCCTGTAATGCTTGTCTTTGTCGGTAATTGTGTTTGCGTATTTCCTGTGGTCACTATTGACATCGCATTGTTTCTGAAACTTTACAAACTCTTTCCGTAGTTATTTCGTTGACATCACCCTAAATTCCAAGTGCTTATGTAGCCTACGACAGCAGCTCTACCGACATCCAAGTACTCACTGTAAGTTTTTGTTTTGTGTCGTTTTAATGNCTTATGTAGCCTACGACAGCAGCTCTACCGACATCCAAGTACTCACTGTAAGTTTTTGTTTTGTGTCGTTTTAATGTTGTTTAACCGACAGCTCTGTAGAGTTGTTAGCATTTCATCAATTCNGACAGCTCTGTAGAGTTGTTAGCATTTCATCAATTCGCTACTTACAATGCTGTCTTGTGTATTTTGTAATGGGTACAAACTTAAACGCAAGCTCTCTATAAATTTATGCTCGTCATACTGTTGGCAAATATAAAAAAAATATCAATTTTTAAGCAACAAACGTTACGCCATTGCATACTCTTATTGAGCAGTCTAGAATTTCTTTCCCATTCAGCAATTCGGATAGTATC
This sequence comes from Clitarchus hookeri, assembly GCA_002778355.1. Taxonomy (NCBI): domain Eukaryota; kingdom Metazoa; phylum Arthropoda; class Insecta; order Phasmatodea; family Phasmatidae; genus Clitarchus; species Clitarchus hookeri. Next base: position 579,112 of record NQII01000366.1, on the reverse strand, counting down.
ATTCAGAGCAACCGCGCTTCAATAAGTCTTGGGACAAAGTTCTTAACTAGCAGTACGAAATAATACTGAAATCAAGGTACAGTTCCGTCATGATCGCGCTTCAAGGCATGCGGTTGTGAATAACCTTCAAACATTATTTAACATTGCCACACGCTACATCGTTCACGAAAGAAGAAAAAAAAAACACTACAGTGGGGACGATGACATTACAGCATTCTTCTCTAATATCTTCTCTACGCACAGTTTTGCTGGCTGAAAAGAGCGGCGTGGGGGTTACATTGTCAGAAGGGGGTGGAGGTTAATACTGGTGCTAGTGGTACTGACGCGCGTGTTAATTAGGACAAATACCAGATTATAATTTTAAAAAAACATGGTTCGCGGCAGTTACATATTTCTATCACAGTTAAAGTCTTGCTAATTTTAATATTAACTGTATCAAGAGCAAAAGGATGGAACGGTGGTTACAACCTTAAATCTTCCCGGCTACACTCGAACTTCACTGCAGATCAGTGGTTTTCCATTGATTCGAATTTAAACTACTCGAATCAGTAGAAATAGCTACACATAGAATTAGTGGAAAACCACTGGTAGTTTCAGTTAAACGATTTCATTGATTCAATAAGTGACGTGAAACAATGTCACTGATTGAATAAGTGACGGCCAACTGCGTGTGGTGAATTACATATTATTTTTATTGAATTTAGCCAAATAATTACAAAAAATAAACATATTTCCGATAGTCACTATTTATATTGTGCAATTTACCGTATTTTAAAAAGTGAATAAATATTTGCTGGTGTTCAGGATTGAACCCATGTCACCCTCACTCAATGTTTAGACAGTTTGCTTACCAGCTCGGCTATCAAGGCAATGTTGACAACGAAGATGAAAGTTTCTTATACTTTATCATCGGAAGTATGTAGTTTTAAATTGTATGCCCTTTCTTTTAGTTTAATCGGTAACAGTAGGATTGTTAAATACAAACGGTACTCATGCGTGCATTCACTTCACATTAAATTCGGTTTAAATCTTCAAACCGAGCACTGTGATTAATACGTGAGGCCGGAATGAAAGAAGTTACCTCGTAAAATTTTGTTATGAAAGACGAAACTCACATTTTCAAAAGTACATGTTATTGATTTTATTAGTTAATGCGTTATTAAATTTGGTACAAGTTGTTTAACGGCCACTTTGTTCACGTTTAACTGATCCGTCAGTGGAAAATGTCACCAAATCAATAAGTGAAGGAAAACTGGCATTTTTCACTAATTCAGCAGTTGAATCAGTCTCGTACTTTTAACTGATAGAAACGGTGAAATTCTCACTGATCGATATATTGTAGGCATGTGCTAATTGGATGCTGGTTTTTTTCCTTGTCCAGTGCAGATCATCAAAGCCGCATCCTTTGCAACGTCCAGATATGATACTGTCGCTGAAATGGCAAATGGCCGTAATGCCTGGTTCACATGTACGCGGAACAGACTGAGCGGAAAACAAAAACAGCTAATCAGAAACTGTCCTCGTTTTCGGCACGAGACACGCAGAAATGTAGCTCACGCCGATATTCCTGCTCGCGGAAAGAGCAGATTTGGTCCACGTTTCACAGAAGTCGGCTGGTTCACTTATTTTATAGAACCATTAATTTATTTTATAATCGTGTGTTTGATGTAATACGTAAGTTGGACTCGACGTGTGTGTGTGTGTGTGTATATATATATATATATATATATGATGAAATGCGTGAATGTAAACGTTAATTTGATCAATTATTTTGTTAAACAACTGTAGTGTGGAAATTAACCGACAGGTAGTACTAAAATGTACAGTTTTTGTGGAAGTATAAGTCTCTTGAAAATCGTGTAAAATTCCTTGAACAACGGAATTAAATACATTAAGTTGAAGCATGACAGCGTCTAGTTTGTCCATTATTTATTTTGAAATCTTGGTATATGCTATTCACGGTTAATTGAGTCCTTTTGAAAGCCCTCTCATTTGGAATAATAGTCAAAGAGTATAGTTTATTTTAGCGTTAGACGTTAACTCCCGAGTGCGGTGGAATATACACTGTGTGGTTATTACTTACATGTCAATATTTATTTTAAAAGGTGGTTAAAGGACAAAAAATGGCTGAAAGTAAAGAGTGACTAGGGCCTCAAAAGTGCTCATTTTACTGTGAACAGCCTATATTAAAAATAGCAAACCAAACAGTGTGGTTGTAAACAGTCTGTAACCAGAAAAATCTGCTTAGATTGTGAATAACCATGGGTTCTGCCCGCCCTGTCTGAGCGGAGTTTACTGTATATATGGTAATCAACACACGTTGTGGTAAGCCATGTGGATAAGGGGGGGGGGGCGTTATTTTGCGTAATTGTCTGCCCGCACGAGCATACGGAAGCAATCAAAGCTGACCTTGCCAAACACCAAACTACAGATTTGGTTTCATATCTTTGGTTAGTTTTTCTATGGAATTCTAGAAACCAGTTTCTTACTGGTGTACGTAAATAGACTCGAGTTTATGCCAGTTAGTGTCCGTTGGCATGGTTGTTTCTCTTTTACTTTTACATAAGGCTGTTTCAATGTTTTTGTGATTTTTTTTCCCATAGGTTTTGTGTGATATTAGCCCAAATATTATTGTATCGCCCCATGTACAGAATCGTTCTGAACCCGTGATTAAAACGTTTCAAAAGGATTCCTTATGCAAAATAAGACTGAAAACGTAGGCTTGCTGCTTATGAGACGAAGTACGCGTCTTTCAAAATATGTATTTATTTTCTAATGATTTAATAGTAATAAACTACTTATGACTCGAATTCCTTGGTAGTGTTCTCTTGAATGGAAGTTATTAATCTGCAGAACTTCAGTGGTTATCATCACCGCCGTTCATTAAAAAATTACTTCTAAGCACTTCGAAATCTCTAAGCTAAGATCACCGATTATGGCAGATGATTTACCACGTTTAAACTATGGCAAAAGAAGAAAAGTTGCCGTTATGGAACACTAAAGGCGAATGATTCTGGAGAAAAATAGCGTAATAAAAGGGAACTATATTGCCCAATAAATGGCTAATGTCAGATTTTAATTCAGGATATAATGTAGGGAATCTTGTCACAAGCAGCCAGTAATAGTAATACGTGTCTTCTCTTACTAACGTTTCTAGGTTCCAAGTTTTGTTTCGTTGTAATTATTTTTCTCGAAGCGTTTATACAGGTGGTCAGACCTACGTGTAATGAGACAGTTTTTATTACTGAGGCGTCCATTTCCGTATTATACCATTGTCGCCAGCCTAATATTAAAAAAATGCAGTTGCATTCATCTGACTTTCTCTCGCGATTGACACTGTTNAATTACTTCTAAGCACTTCGAAATCTCTAAGCTAAGATCACCGATTATGGCAGATGATTTACCACGTTTAAACTATGTTTCGTTGTAATTATTTTTCTCGAAGCGTTTATACAGGTGGTCAGACCCACGTGTAATGAGACAGTTTTTATTACTGAGGCGTCCATTTCCGTATTATACCATTGTCGCCAGCCTAATATTAAAAAAATGCAGTTGCATTCATCTGACTTTCTCTCGCGATTGACACTGTTAGACTGGCAGGTAATTGTTTGCTCAAAGGGAAAGTCATTTATTGTGAATTTTCAGCTTTCTACCGCAGCATTGATTGTTCGTGCTTGGTAANTTGACACTGTAAGACTGGCAGGTAATTGTTTGCTCAAAGGGAAAGTCATTTATTGTGAATTTTCAGCTTTCTACCGCGGCATTGATTGTTCGTGCTTGGTAGAGGAAGGTAGAAAAAAGTTATTCAGTCGGGAGCTGAATTGTTGCCCGACCTGAATAGGTGGTTTCTCGGCGTTATCGCCGCGGAATAGATCCTGATGCTGCTATAAACAGCCTCGGCCAGCTCTAATTTCCTTAGAAATTTATCACCCAACGACAATGTCTCGCTTTAGTGGTATCAAAATGCTAGAATAAATGGCGCTCTTGAGAAAAGTAACTGACTGGCGATAAGTATTGAAAGTTTTCGGAGCTCTCAGTGTAACACGTGATTAGCGTTTAAATTGTTGCTGTGCTTGTTTTATAGGTCAGTTCTTTGTCTTGTACTAAAACAAATAGCAAGTTCACATTACGTGTTCCGTAAATTTCTATCCTTCCCTACAGCACATAAACTTGGTTTTTTTTTTCTAAAAGACAAATTATCTCGCTAAATTTTAATCTGTTGTCGGTGTTATAACCTGGTGAACTTGCAGTCTAGCAATTATTCGTAATTTTCTTTAATGAAACATATAACAAGTGCTGACAACTGCTTTTGCATGCCACAAATTGTTGCAATTCTTCAGGTAGCTTATAATGTGATTACGGTACTAACCTAATACTGGATACATTCTTTAACGAAGTAGCGCACATATATTTCTTCGAAGATTTAATTATCTAATTGGCATTCAGTCATATCTTCACTTTCACTTATTTCTACGGCATTCAATTTTTCGGTTTTAGCAAATCTGATTAGCTACATCGTAATTTTTACTCTTACATGTTGATAAAAAGTAATAGTAATATTTTCTTTGGCTTAATTTTGTCAAAGGGGGTCTTAATAAGTGTTCCGCTAAGGCAACTTTTGATTTGAACATTTCTTCTACGTTCTACACACTCGACCTTATAATGCAAATTTTAATGGATACATTTAGATTTTATCGTTGTTACGCGGTTTTCTTGTAAAATTTCTCCTTCACAAAAAGAAAATCATTGCAAATGTCTCTTGACTTGCTTTGCATTCACTGTCACGATCGTTTTAATCTGCTGTTAAACACCTTATTACACAGTTTCATTGCCTGAAGTTTTTTAACAAAGTAATTAAACTTTCAATTTGATACTTATGTTAGTTAGCGCATATTGCCATAAATGCAGATCACGCTCACAAAAATAACCTTTGGAGCGATAGTCCTAATTGGTTAACGTAACACAAGGGAGCTACTGAGCAGTTACTGGTTTATCTTCAACCAACCTTGCTTTGGCGTCAAAAAAGTGGTTGCTCCCTTTTAGATTGATGTTTGTTGACGTAAACTTAAAAATTGTTAGGAAAAAAATTGTAGTTCATGAAACTGTATTAAGAATAACGTTGAAGTATCTTGCAGGGAAGTGGTTTTACTGTTCTTGTAACATGCCTACTTGTCTGGCAGTCTCCTATCACTCCGCAACTACAGTAGTCTCCGCTAGATCTGCCGCCAAACCGATTGAAAACAGCTCATTCGCACGGTCCTGACCGCGTGGCCAGGTCATAATAAACATACTCCTCGATATGTCGCTCCTGGAATCGACAACTCTGCAGCCAGGTTTACGTCGTTGTGGGGCGTGCATATTGCAAGGTTAAGCACGGGATGGCAAGTATAGTCTAGTTAGTTTCCGAAAGGCCAGTTTGATTATATATTCGAATTTTGAGTGGTGGTACAGCATCAGCCGTCGTCTTAACAGGAAGTATAGTTATAATTTAAANTGATTATATATTCGAATTTTGAGTGGTGGTACAGCATCAGCCGTCGTCTTAACAGGAAGTATAGTTATAATTTAAAGCATTTGGAAGTGTTTAGCAAAATTACTATATATTTTAAGAAAAAACTTGGGGTGCTTAACTTTCTGTATTTACCGAAACAGTTGTTACGATCTTGTCATTGTGTATGTGAACTTTGAAGGAAATCTAAAAAATGTATGCAGCGAAGTAAACTGCCTTACAAAGCTAAGTTATTTTCCGCGTCACGCCCCCGATAATCTTGGGAGGGTGGATGTCAAACCATCATTCGTTCGGCCTCCTTGCCAGTATGTCAATGTTGGAGTTTCACGGAGGACCACAATTATATTTGAGAAGGCGGTGACTGGTCCGGGAATTTCTTTAACCTGAAGTGGGTGGTGGAGCTCGCACTTGGGACATGACACGTTGCGTACATCCTGTTTTCCCAGACGGGTGGCCGCAGCGTTATCAGTACGGCGTCACAGCTTTCCACCGATGACGNTTTGCGTACATCCTGTTTTCCCAGACGGGTGGCCGCAGCGTTATCAGTACGGCGTCACAGCTTTCCACCGATGACGTGTCCAGTGTCTGGAAACGGGACGGTAGTTCTGACGTAACGGAACGCCCGCTGATCGCCTTGCGTTCGGACGAGCGCGGACATCCTGCTCCCGAAGTAGGCTGGCTACGTGTCCCGTTGCAGCGAAGGGTCAAACCCTTGCCACTGTTGCCATCTGAACGTGGTTGAAAGGGGCTGGTGCCATGCTCTACTGTCGTCCCGGCCAGCATGGTTGGATGGGTGTGATAACGAAGCAGCTGCGGTGGAAAGAAGACGGGAAGAAATGGAAATACGCCTGCAACTCCCCTTCTCTTGAGTCTATCGCACTCTACCCTCGCTGAATAATCCTCCGTACGAAAAATTCCCGGGTCTAAGGTGGGAGGTTAATTTTTGCTAAGTCTAATGTTGTGCCAGCAGCATTACTGTTGCTACTACAGTAATATGTTATATCTGAGCCGTCAGTAACTATTGTTGCAAGTAAAATTATTTTGTCACAAAAATAAATATTACCAACGAAGAAAAAACTTACGTCTGGGAGGGGAATCGAGCCCACGCCTTGTGCTTGCTGTTTCTCCTCTTTACGAAATCTAACGTCCTGCCACCTGCTCTATTTTAACATGTATAAACGTGTTTCATATTGTGGGTATTCAGCACAATATAACGACAAACGGCATTTATNCTGCTCTATTTTAACATGTATAAACGTGTTTCATATTGTGGGTATTCAGCACAATATAACGACAAACGGCATTTATATTTTGTTTTGTGGAAATTCTTTAGGCTCGAAAAATAGGATGGTTCGCCTAACGTGGACACCTCATAAAATTTACGGAACGGTTGCAGACCACGAAATGCTGTTTTCGCTAAATGAAATTACGCATGGGGGCAAGTAATTTGCCGCAAAGTAACTATTCGTAACACTTGTAGGGACAGAAATAATTAAACCACATATGATTTTTCCACTGGAAACATACGTTTATTTCAACGGCATCTGAAAGTACGTGCAAAGAGGAATTCAGTGATATAGTATATGCAATGGAAAGTAACACAGAAACGCCAAGAAATGAAGCGCAAATATAAAATTAGGTGGGCCGTTATCACGGGGCAGTGGACCTGTACTCACAGCTGTAAGCAAGCAACACGTGCCGTGACTCACCCTGGCGGGACCGCTTCCTAATATCAGCGCAGCACCAGTCCCCGTAGTCTGTTATGGTTAGTGGTATTGCAGTGTGTGACTGTATGTACGAATTAAGAAAAACTGAACGCTCTACTTATTTATGGTGTGTGTGGTAGAAATGCCAATCAAGCCGTCCAAATGTATGGTGAAAGGTATCCTAATCGAACGCCCATCTCACGGCAAACGATACGAATAATTTGCACAGTATCGTGTCACGAAGTGATTGAAATTTCACAACACGAGTGCGACGAAAGACTGCTACGGGCAAAACCATCAACACGATGTGTTGGCACATGTCGATGCACACCGCCACATGGGAACGCGAAAACTTTCCGGGTTCGTAGGAATAAGTAAAACAAGTGTGTTGCGGATACTGCGTCAACGGGAATTCCATCCATATCGGGTGGCTGTTCAGCAGGCATTACATTAAGGTGATTTCCAGCAGCATGTTCAGTTTTGTAGGGTTGTTCTGATGTCTGTAAGGGATAAAAGTAATTTTGTGAACAACATACTATTTACCGATAAAGCAACCTTCACAAACTATGGGCTCGTAAATTTACGAAATATGCACTACTGGGCGACGGAGAATCCGCGTTGGGTCCGGCACGTGGAGCACCAGCGACAGTGGAAAGAGAACGTGTGTTGTTGAATAGTTGGAGACTACGTCATAGGGCCATACTTCATTCAAAGGACAATGACCGGCTGTTCGTACGTCCATTTCCTCCCGCTCGACATATGTCATGATATGTAGTTTCATCATGGTTTTCCTGCGCATTTTGCATTGGTAGCGTGGCAAGTGTTAAATGAAACGTTTACAAACCGGTGGCTAGGGTGTGGGGGTGTTGTAGTATGGCCAGCTCGCTCCGCTGACCTCACACTTCTCAATGTTTTACTGTGGGGAACACTGAAAAATATAGTGTATAACACGAGTCCTACGACGCCAGAAGATGTGCAGGAACTCATTGTGGCAGCTTGCAGACGCATTATGCCAGAAACACTTCAGGTCGCTCGTCGCTCGCTACATGTGCGTTTTCAGATGTGTATTGCTGTCGATGGTAAACACATCGAACACATGCTGTGAAAAGACCTTATATGAAGCATTTCAACCCTAACTGTGCCCTTTTGTACTGTGCATGTGGATGCGATTGCATTTCACCTTAGGTTGGTTTGTTCTATTTGTGTTGTGCATCTGTACGCACTCGTTACTCAGTGCAGTTAAATACTAGGAAACAAATCTTCTGAATTACGTTGGTATCTGAATATAATGTAATATATTTATATCAGACTTGCACTCACATTGCCCGTCTTTTCTCCACTGAGGTGCTCTCCTTTGTCCAAAATCACATCCCGTGCCCCTATCCCCATTAGGTAAGCGCTCGCTACGCTGCTATAGTCCATCTCATATTAGAAGGTCACATTGTGACAGTCAGTGAGTGGCAAATTGACGTATATTAAAACAAACAAAGTGCCATTTACAAAATCCATGGATAACACTATTAATTTTGTCACGACGTTATTAATTTTACAATATAAACGTTCAGAGAAATTACACAATAGTAATTTTTTGTTGCAACAACGTTAAACTTTTTTCTGTGTACCCGGGTTTAATATCAACACTATTATAATTTAATGTGCAGAGTTATGTACCCAGACATTTTTCAGGGATTTGTGTTGATGCCGTAGTCCAGCTGAAAATCCGTGACCTACCAACTTTTCATGTGATGTTCAGATGAACGAATTAGCCGTGTTATTTCTCCGTAGTTTCGCATTACATCCGCCCTGACTCTTGGTTACGCCGCTACTGTGGACGCCTTTGTCACTCAACATAAGAGACAGATAAAAATTTAACAGTTTGTGCCTACCCATCGAAAAAGTACGTGACTTCTCAGGCAGGAGTCTTTCCGCGCATATGGCCCCAGGAGTTCACAAAAAACAGATGCTTTGCGCCACTTGGGTAATCTGCGGCTTCACACGGCCATCCGACCAGCGAGAGGCGAACTAAGCCCCGCCTGTGCACCTAAGCCGCTTCGGGCGGTTATTAACATTTGTTTGGCTTTCAGCATGGCATATTCACAAACAGTTGCATTTACTCAATTGACACTACGGCCACCGGTATCGGCCAACCCTTTAGAACAATCGTTGACGGTTAGGTTGACCTCTTGTATATTACTTTACTTTGTATGAATTAAACATTTGTGAATGTTTTTTTTTTGACAGTATAGAGCATTTAAGAATATTTATGACGTTATGAACAGCATGTCAACCAGGAAGATAGTTCGCGACATCAGTCTCTTCCCTATCTCTATTCTATCCTTGCAACTTCAGTACCACTAGCAAGAGTCCTGCATGTAGTCTAATAAGAGTAAAATTCTACTACTGCTACTCGATCCAGCAGCAGTGGTGCGACTACATATGCTTCCACTGTTAATGCTCCAGCGCACGCGCTCGCGCTCGCGCCTAGTTACTTGTACAATACGTGTTTTCCCACGACTACCACGACGTCTACTCGACAGTGCATATGTAAAGTACGGCGGTCTTGTCGGGCAGGACCTTCAGCTGCGTCTACTTCCATTTGAACAGCACGTCATAGCTACACGGTAATGACGTCCCTTATTACTAGTGTCCTTAGTGAACAGCAATTCCGCGATAGTTGCAGAATTTAAGCAGCTTGTTTGCAAGGACCTTTCAAGTTAAAATGTATCTTTTTCGCATTTCTGAGACATGCCATTTTACAAACAAGATTCGTGGTTTTTCTTTTACTTCTTAATATTCAGAAATATCCCAAAAGTATTGTAGTGTGGGTGTGTGGTATGTAGTAAGGCCACGACGATCTCAGTCAAACTGTAATTAGTTCATTGGACAAAAGTCGCCTGTGACTGAAAGGTGCTTCTCTCTCTCCTGGCTGTCATCATTGATTTTACTCAGGGACGTACCTCTATTGGGGGTGGGGATGGAAAATTTTTCAAGACAAAACACACTAAAATTTTTACACACACTAGCATAATATAAACGAAACACTGTGCATTAATTAATAATGCAATGTTCACTCATCCTGTACACGTAGTTAGTTTACGCAACACATATGACATTATACTTAAAGAAATTGTCTTTTTCCTTTGCTCCAAGTTGTTCAAAGTCTTCTTTAAACTGGACACACACTTCAATCCACGAAGTTTTTCGTGGGCTTCTATTTTTTGTAATCTTCTGAAGAGGTATTCCAGATCGATTTTCTTGCTTGTGTCACATCTGTAAACTCATGTGTGTTGAAGACGTCCATTTTTAAAATGTCACAAAAAAAACTGCTTCACAAACACGTGGTAAAACAGCAACATTGGGGTCAGACAAACACGCGTCTACAACGAATCACACCGTACTGGGTGGTAGGTGAGGCAACACAACAGTAGACACTGTTAAAAGCACTGTTCATTACAGTTCGGACGACTCACAAAGCTGTCAGTTTGCATAAAACTATCCATTGTACGTAATGTACTTAGAGAAGGCGTACGATTATAGAAGTTGTACGTTTACTAGGAGAGTACATGACTTACAAATCGGACGACTAGGAAAATCGAACGTTTTCAAATCGCATGTATAAAATTAATCATTTTTCCTAAAGCACTTGCAATACGTACAACTTAGAGTCGTACGACACAAATCGGATGCATAAAAGGCCCTTACTTTATCTCCTGGTGTGAATGAACGGTGTTGTGGTATTGCACAGTTGTCAGGCTCGTGACCTCAACTTCAACAAACCTCTCCCTCCTGCCCCGTGGCAACCACTTGCGTCTTGTTTCCCCGCAGCATTTACCGGCGCCAGACCGTGGGGACATGGCTGCCAACGTTTGCACCTCACATTGGTATCCAGACTGGTTGTTGTCATTTCGCTTAACGTATTCCCGGGAACACACAAATGGTTGTCGCGTCACTAACAAAGCAACCACCTCCTATAATTATTTACCAAGACATGGGAATAAATGAAAATTTGAAAAAATGTACCTGTGTATACACGTTTCCGCGAGAGACAGGGTAAGTAATGTTGGACTTAGTAAGAAATGATCTAATCGGTTTGGACGAGTTTGACGAGTTGTTACAAACTAACCATTTTGATTATCGCAGTTGTCCTCAAAGCGAACTACGCCCAAAGAAAAGAGCTACAGAAACCCAGTAGTGTAAGCGGGCCCGCTACAGTAATCTGAGATTATTCCTAGTGATAAAGACGGAAACAGTGCCGTTATATGAAACACATAATATCGTATAATTAGATCCCCGTGACGTGCGAAATAACCTGGATGGCAGGAACAGTTGTCATTTCAGTATTCCGGGAATTGAAATAAAAATGGTGTAGGATGCTTGTGGCAGTCATCCGTGTTAATAATAAAAGGATACAATTGGAAAAAATAGAATGTCTGTAACAAGGACGAAAAGGAAGATAGGGGAAGTTAACTTGGTCGGAGAGGACGCGGTAGGCCGCGAGCAAAGTGATATAACAGAGGGCCTTCTGACACCAGCACATTACTAGTATGGGCGGTTGTGCAAGTTCGTGTTTTTATTTTAGTTTTTCGTTCTAATCCTGTGTATATTTAATTGAAAAAAAAAATTAATTTATATTTTTATATAGGTATTGCGTATGCTACTAAAGGTGAACTCGTTCAATAATACAAGGCAATTTAAATTTAGTTATTTTTGTTTTCATTTATTATATAATATAAGCTATTTTCAGTATTTGTAGAGTGCAGAATATTTTCTAACAGTGGTGCAACTAATACAAACAGTTTAGTGGTAAACTCCACTCCCCATAACCTCCCTCCCTTACAATAGAATTAATTAATTGGATGTATATATATATATTTATAATATATATATATTTATAATATATATATATTTATAATATACGCACGCGCACACACGCACACGCGCACGCCTGAACATATACGAATGATGCAAAACACAATAATACTGAATATGAATTCAATTTTATTTTGTAAATAAAAANGGAAGATAGGGGAAGTTAACTTGGTCGGAGAGGACGCGGTAAGCCGCGAGCAAAGTGATATAACAGAGGGCCTTCTCACACCAGCACATTACTAGTATGGGCGGTTGTGCAAGTTCCTGTTTTTCGTTCTAATCCTGTGTATATTTAATTGAAAAAAAAAATTAATTTATATTTTTATATAGGTATTGCGTATGCTACTAAAGGTGAACTCATTCAATAATACAAGGCAATTTAAATTTAGTTATTTTTGTTTTCATTTATTATATAATATAATCTATTTTCAGTATTTGTAGAGTGCAGAATATTTTCTAACAGTGGTGCAACTAATACAAACAGTTTAGTGGTAAACTCCACTCCCCATAACCTCCCTCCCTTACAATAGAATTTATTCATTAATTCATTGGATATATATATATATATATTTATAATATACGCACACACACACACACACACACACACACCTGAACATATACGAATGATGCAAAACACAATAATACTGAATATGAATTCAATTTTATTTTGTAAATGAAAACTAACGGGGAAAATGAAAATTTGGATTTTTGTTTAATTTAACCACTCCTACCTCTCCTCCCTCATGCTAACTATATTCACTAGACTGATGAGTTTGCAGCATAAAATTATTCATTGTCAATATCACAGTCATCATCCAGATCTGGAGGAAGTGGATATCTGCTATTTGTACAGGCAGGTTGATTGCTGAAACATTTACAAAGTTCAGTGTTTTGTAGCTTGTGAGTACGGCATGAGAAACGAGATTTAAATTCCATCTTGCAGCCACATTGCACAAGGTTTACTACTGCATCAGGTGCTGGAGGTAACGTACATCTCACTGGAATGTACATTATATTGCCTTGGAGTTGCCAACCATATCTTGTAGGTAATGGTAGTTGTGGGTCACTGAAGCAGCTTCTGTGCCAAACCATTGCCGTATGCTGTGCACTAGGTATGAGGTCGGAAGGACTAGTAGTCGGTGGAAGGTTTTCTGCTACAGCAGCTTTATTCGCTAAGATGTACCATCGTAGCTCCTTCAATTTTGTAATCGATTTGTAAAAGATACACACAAACCGCTCTAACTTATCCTCTACTGCAGGTAAAGGTTCAAACTCGTGAATTCCCAGTGAAGCGAGACAGCTTAGAATTTTGACGCAAATCGACCAGTTACATCACTTCCTGTTCCTGTAAATGCATAGAACCCGAGGATAGCACTAGCTATTTTAGATGCCAACTTAGCATACAAGCGTGCCACATTCAATTTCCGTCTTGAATCGCCTTTGCCAGTGACAAAAGTTGTGGCACGTGGAAGTTATGGATACATATAAATCATCTCCAGGACTATATCGGTATCCGTGTAATAAATGTTCACTTCTGCAATTTTGTTCAATGTCAGAGCCTGAAGTATGGAAAGTATACCTGTAATGACCATGGTACCGAAGTGGTGTGTGGATTTCTGTGTTACCTTCAACGCACGAGTTGTAAGTCACTAAGAACTTTAGGTTATTTTCTGGCGTCATGTTGTGAGCATGAAGTTCGGATGCCAAATATTCTGTCAGTTCGTCTTAATTTTTGGATGAGAGCCAGTTAATCAAAAATATATTTCTTATAAGAGCATTGTCGTGTATTCTGTAGTATGAGTTCCTATAGTTCTCTTCTTTCTAGTTCTACTATTTAAACAAAGTGAGTCATATCGGTCAAATACAAATCTGACTTCATCATAACCTTTTGCCATATGTAAAATTACACTAAAAAATGCAGCTGCAAAATCATTACTGGTATTCTTGTCTGGTCTCTAATGGTGTTTACCACCACCATCCCATCCACATTAAGTACTTTGACAGTTTATCCACATTCTGGTACCATCTGTGTTGAAGTAGCTATAACACACATATTTATTGGTGACTGAGGAACACCCTAATTTTCCATATGGTGGAGTATTGTATTTGTCAAATGCCCACAGAAGTGTTAAATCACTTTGAAATAGTGATCGTGGGATCCAGCTGAATTCGTAGCAACCTATTGCATCAGCACAGTTAATGTCATTGCGTGATCTTGCGATAACTACTATTCTCTGCAGCAGTTNTCGTAGCAACCTATTGCATCAGCACAGTTAATGTCATTGCGTGATCTTGCGATAACTACTATTCTCTGCAGCAGTTTGACCAACATAACCTGAATGTGATTAAAAGTGAGGTGTAACTTTTTAAATGTTTTGATCATACATTTAGGAAGCTTGTCCAATACACTAACTTTCCTACCTGTAAGGCGTTCATTTACAGAAGATTGAAAGGTTTGCCNTATTTAGGAAGCTTGTCCAATACACTAACTTTCCTACCTGTAAGGCGTTCATTTACAGAAGATTGAAAGGTTTGCCGACCAATGTTGTCACGGGAAGTAATATCGTTTGCTATATCGTCACTGGCTGTGGCTCCAGTTAATAAATCACTGATGTTCACAATTTTCTTTGCATGGGTGACAATGATCTGTGAAGACGTTCAATTTGCGGCATTTTTTGTAACGTGCTTTGCTTTTCTTCCAAGAATTTCGTGATGCTCTGTGATATCAGTGTTAACATTGTTTAGTGATATAAAATGTTCTAGTATTCGAATCAACTAAGATTAAATCAGTAAATGGCGTTTCAGTGCATTTTCATTTTGCGATATTCCTGTTACAGTTCCAGCCACTTTCAGAGCACAGTTTTCATATTCAATAGCATGATCTGGGGCAATTAAACAAAAGCCGAAAGGTGACTTATTCACACAGAAGTTTCCTAATTGAAATTCCCGCCTTATATTTTGATAGGTTTTCTATACATATCGTATTTTTGCCATAGTGGTAACAACCGTGCATAGTTTAGGTGTTCGTGGGCATAAACGTATAAGTGCCTTGGTTGTTCAAAAGTGAAGTTCCCAGTTTTTCTGCCTTGTCCTTAGNAAAAGTGAAGTTCCCAGTTTTTCTGCCTTGTCCTTAGATACGAAAGGATACATCAAACTTGTCTCATGTGGTGCTTTAAAAAAATGTATCTTTGTGAAGGTAACTTCATACTTATCAAGTTTCTCCATCAGTTTCATCTCCTCTATAATTTCTGCAGCTCTTGGAACTTCATACGCGAGATGGTTTTTGGAGTACACAATAGCGTGAACAAACTAAAATTAACATTATCAAAAAATACAGATAAAAAGCTACGTTCCCTATATTGTAAATGTGTCCAACACGCAGCATACAATGATGTTCAGAACATTAACTGCCACGAGCACATTTTGAAATGGCGTGAAAAATAAGTAAATATACATACGTAGAAAAAAATGGAAACATTTTACACTGCAGATTTTATGACATAGTAGTAATCCACACTATACCCAGGATAAGCACAGGTACTGGGTGCTAAGAAACCATTCGCATTAATATTGATGGTAATACAATGTGTACTTCTCAACTATAACACCTAAAATTATTGCTGTCTCCAACAATTCAACTGATAAGACTTTTCGTTACCGAACGGCTTATCCTATATTTGACTTTGCACTATTTACTGAAAAATATGTTTAAATATTATATAGTCACCGAACAATTCACACTAGTGACCCAGATGATGATCCTTTATATCTAATTGTCGTGCATGTATTTTATAACTAGTCCATTAGCCTCTATTTTTAATCATTATGAGGAAAATTTTCTTTGGTAAGACGGACTTAAGTCGGCTAAACTAAATCATCTTCACAGAGCGGGTGATAAATTGAATAGTAATAATTATAGACCCATTGCATTATTTTTTTATTTTAATATTTGAACTAGTAATCTATAANTGATAAATTGAATAGTAATAATTATAGACCCATTGCATTATTTTTTTATTTTAATATTTGAACTAGTAATCTATAATAGTTTCCTTACTGTAGATAATAGCATTACTAGTAAACAATTTTATTTAATAAAACACAAATCTACTGAACGGGTATTATGATTTTATTAGTAAAACATTAGATATTTTAGGTAGCTGATATATTTCCAGATTTATCTAAAGTTTTTTTTGTGGGGAGGGGGTTATTATTTATAGTGTACAAAACAATGATTGTCCTTCATGATAAACATATGGTGATGTAATCATGTTTGCTGATGGTACATCAGTCATCTTAAGTAGTAACATGGAGCATCTTTTTGAAAGAATCTTTTTACAGGAAATGAACTTATGGTTCATTAAAAATAGGTTGCGTCTCAATATTTTATAAATCCTATCTTTTCGTATATTCCCTTGATAACAACAAATTCGCTAGGCAACTACTTAAACTTGCGGGTCAGGATAGGCAATACTACTCTTTCAACAAAAATAAAACTAAACTGCTCTCTCTTGCTATTGATCAACATTTAAACTGGAAAAATCATATTGCAGCCATTTGTAGTAAATTAAGTTCTTTATGCTTTGCTATTCGTTTTGTGGAAAACGCGTGTTCAACTGCAGCTGTAATATCAATATATTATGCTAATGCACAATCGACCCTAAAATACGGTATTATTTTATGGGGCCGTTCATGACATTGGAAAAAAGGTTTCATACTGCGGAAGAAAATAATATTAGCTGGTTCATAACATTTGAGGTGCAAATTTTTTTTAGGCATGTTGAAAATACAAACATTGCTTTCTTTACACACATCTTTCAATTTTTGCAATTAAAATATAGAATATGTTTCTAACAATATTATACATAGTTACAATTCTACAAATCATTTTAAATTGCACTCCTTTGCATGCAGGACCACTTTGTTTGTAAAAGGTCTTCATCGAACCGTAATTAAGCAAATAAACAACCTGCCTCTTTCATTACAAAGAATTGATATTGCTAATCAATTTTTTTTTATTCGGTAGACCAATTTCTGGATATTAAACATAATTTATTTAGGCCTTTTCTCCTTTGTATCTGAATATATATTTGGAATATTAACTATATATTATAAATCAGTACAGTTATCTTTATATACAGTGGCTCACATTAATACTCGGCCACCGATGATTATCGCAGTTTCATGGCCTTACTTACATTATAAATGAAGATAAACATAATACATATCGCACAATCATTCTTGTGTGCTTTAAATGAAATGCAATAGTAGCCAATAACTGAAATGAGTAGTGCAAGTTAGTGAAACATAATATTGTGTCCTCGCGTGCTTCATACGTGCGTCACTGTAATATTCGGCCAGTTTTGGTGGACGCGTGACACAGGCACGATGCACATTGCGTTCGTACGTGTCATCCCCTGCACGCTTTCTGCGCTGAGAGATTGTATTGGGCAACTCTGTTGACTGCGTCAGTCAGGCAAATGGGATGTAGGGGCAAGAATACAACGTTTGAACAGCAGCAGGGTAACAGTATGGCGCAAGCCAAATGAGAAGCTAAACCCTGGGAACATACAACCTACTGTGAAACACAGTGGAGTTAGTATTATGATCTGGGGTTGTATATCTTCAGCAGGTGTTGGAGAGGCTCTACGTTGATGGAACAATTAAAAAGGAAGACGATATCAACATCCTGAAAGCAAACTTACACAAGAGGGCTGATAATCTGGGCATTAGGAACAAGTTTAAGTTCTACCAAGATAATTACCCAAAACACAAGTCTTACATTGTCAACAGCTGGCTTTTGTATAACTGTCCCAAAGTCATTAAAATACTTCCTCAATCACTCGACCTGAATCCCATAGAAAATCTGTGGGATGAACTCAAAATAAGACTGCGTACTACAACAATTAGGTCCACAACAGAATTACAGAAAAGTTTCAAGGAAGAATGGAGTAAGATTGGCTCCGAATGTACCAGGAAAATAATTGCTAATATGCCACAACGCCTGCGAGAAGTAATTAAACAGAATGGCCATACTACCAGGTACTAATTAATGTTTGTTTAATTTGCAAAGAGGAATAGGTTTGTGTTTGAATGAGGATGGCCGAATATTAAAGTGGCGTACTTATGCAGCATGGGATGACAAAATCATATTGTTTGTTAAGTTGCATTGCTCATTTCCGTTATTGGCTACCGCTACATTTCATTTAAAGCACCCAAGAATGATTGTGCAATATGATTTATGTTTATCTTCATTACTAATGTAACATGGACATGAAACTGCGATAATCATAGTTGGCCGAATATTAGTGTGAGCCACTGTACATGTATGTATCGATTTGTTTATTTTATAACAACTGCTAGTAACTTAATACATATTCTGTGGCATCCATGTATGTGTGAAAATACTGTATGCTAATAAATACAAATATTGTATTCCGGAAGTTTTTAATTTTTGCCCACTTTGTTTAGTAATTTTGAAATTACTGAAGAAACTCTTTAGTATAGCATCAAATTGTAAGCTAGGCACTTCACAAAGACGTGTTTATCGGCAAATGTTTCAATTCAGAGATTTTGTCTAATGAAATGTGTGTGTCATCGATAACAATATATTTGCGGTGTGTTGCCTTACCTTTATCAGGGAGGGATTTGGCCATGTCTTGAACTTACTGCTTTTTAAATAGCAGTGCGGTTAAAAGTGTTGACTAATTTTTCTGAGATTCTCAACTGCAATAGGGAATAGGAGCGAATGATTAGATAGGCTTAGCTGCGTGCGTTTTTCATATTAACTGCTTGGCTTTTAAATATGCATATAGGTTTTATTTTCAGTTATGTATAATTTACATCCTTCATTTTTTTTATATGCAAAAGAGGGGTAATTATTTTACAGCTATATGGGAAAAATAAAATTCTTACATGAAGTAAGCAAGGAGAATACCTATTTCTCTCCCCTCCTCCCTACCAATCGCATCGTTTGTGTTTATTCGCACAGTAATATTAGTGTGCACAGGATCTTATTGAAGTTAGTGTTCCATAGTTTCCTCAACCAGGTATCCTAAATACCTGTCTTTTTTTTTTTCATTATTGTTGCATTTTCATTATTGTTGCTGACAGAACTTTTCTCTTGTTTCAGGTTAGTTTCAGCAGTCTTCTGGTTGGTCACATGGAACTGTTGCAGTGAAATGCTGTTTGGGAGGTGATGTACCTATTGATTCTGTATACATAGCTTCTATAAATATAATGCTTACAGTTAACGTAGACATATTTTATAGTACTGTAAAATGGGGTGAAATTGTTTACATCAAAATGTTCTATAAATATTAATGCCATATGGTACCTGACGTAAATATGTACAGAAAAGTGTCATTTTACCAATCTCACCCGTGCTAATCAATTTCACCCCACTTTATGGTAATTGACGTAATTGTTGTGTTTCTAACAATTTTGTTATTCCAAATGGATTTATATGAAATAATGAAAGCCCTGCTTCACGGCTTCTCTCAGGTCACTATGTATCCTTCCGGTCATCGCGCATACAAATTGCTCAAATAATCTTGAATATTTTTTAAAAACCTTAACTTTTTTTTTTTTTTGCGAACGTGGTCTGATGAATTTAAATTTCAAATATGGATTCTTTTATTGTGCTATTATGGCAGCCCAGTTCAGGAAGAAATGCGAAGATTGTTGAGACTTCTGATTTATATTTCATTTTAATTTGTCAGATGCATTTATTATGCGATAAAATTACTGCCTTGGGTTTTTTAATATCGTACAAAATGCACCAGCAACAGCAATGTTGAGTTTTTATGTACATACCTCTGTCTTTATTTCATTTCCATGTTCAACTAAAAGTTTTCGGTCGGAAGTTACAATTTTTGCTGTGCAAAATTATCATCTGCTAAACCCGTCAAAATTCGCAAATCTTGTAACCGGTTCTGGGTATAAAAGGTTTGTTTTAACCAGAAGTCATCAAACTTTCTCGAACAAACATGGCAGCGCTGATGACATTTTGATGAAGTAACAATACTTAAAAAAACTTTCTTTAACCAATTTTGAAATAGTTGAACAATTTGACAATGTGACAGAACCTTAGGGCACTGAGTGAAGACTTCATTTTTTGATGAAATGAGCACTGCACGTTTGTGTTCTTAAGATATGTACCGGCGTTTCTGCACCTGAAACGCTCGTTTGAGCCATTTTGACGTTGGGAACGGGAAGAAAAAAGCAAAGTTTATTGTTCATGGTTTCTTAAACGCTATTCTTTAGCTGACACCACAGACATGTTAAGCAGTTCTTTAATACTGAAGCTTCGCTTACTATTAGACTGCCAGTAGGTCATGTGCTGTCTCACCCGACATGCTGGGGAAAAACTTTTCATTAGCATCCCTTGCAGGGTTTCTTTTGAAAGTGCGTTTGATGTGAACACCTGCTTGCGTAGTAAAACCACGCAGGGATCTTTAGGAATCCAGTGCCGTAGAATTGCTCTTGGATAAGGCGAATGTGCCACAGGAAAGACTGTGAGGGTCACTCTAAATTTTCGCGCGTGTGAAACTTGTGCGGAACGTTGCCGCTCGTCGGCGGATTTTATCGAAGTCATCCCCCCCCCCCCCCCCCCCCCCC
>NQII01000366.1:483406-558052 GCA_002778355.1 Clitarchus hookeri | reverse complement strand
GGGGGGGGGGGGAATTCCTGCTCGTAACTGCATACGGTGGAATGTACACACCGAACGGAATGCTCTCTTTGAAGTTGTCAATGTGTAGGAATAGTAATATATTTCGTGTCATATTAAGTGCGGCTTTTAAATTTATGGACACAGTAGATAATGCTTAATTTCTCATGGTTTTTAATACAGGTAAGTTATAATTAGCATATTAGTTACATCCACATTGCAAAAAAATTTCACAATTAAACTTGCATAGTCGATACATGAACAAGGTCGTCGGGATATGTTTAATTTTACATATTGTGGAGAATCCAAACCAACCTTAAAAATAGACCTTAAACAAGCCTTTGAAAACTGCTTACTTAACCGCCAATATCCTATATCGGGATGTAACTGTAGTCTAATCTGTGCTTGCTGATGTACTGGGCATTATGAAACCAAATATGCATTGCTAGAAGCGCGTTGTCTCTCTAATTCTAGAAAATATGGCCTTAGATTTCATACTTCATTATTTTATACACTGCTAAAGTCGCTACCCACGTGTTTAATTTTATAAATTACACTATTAATGTTTTTATTGGCCATAATCCCAGATTTATTTCATCTTTAATGTGAATTTTTTTCCCAGGTGATTTTTTTCTTCTATTTATTTTCAGATAACTAGCTGCTATGAACATTTTTTATTTATATTGTCGATCCCCTGACTTTGTGTTGTGAAGGAAAAATGAAAAACACTCTGAAAATCTTAGGACTAAACATGTTTGAATTTTTTCTAACCTTCATGGCAATTTTTTTTCCCCCTTGACCAGAGAACTAGCCCATTCTTACGCTCTTCGCATCCTTCGTAGAATTATCGTTTACCACTGCCATTTTCGTCGTCTCTATTGTTGAGACAGTCTGCCCTGCACGTGGTGGTTGTATTAGAAAGTGTAGCCTCCAACCCAGACGCCAAAATACCTTTCGTCAGTGAATACTACTCATTGATCTCAACTGCTGACAGTTAAAGGGAATATAGCCATTGTATGTCATTAGATGTAAAATAGCTTGAAAAATTGCCCAGAATGCATTGATAATTTTTTGCTGCTGGAATACCCTGTTATTTTGGTGGATCTCCTCCAGTAATTCCTTACGTATTTATATTATTTGTATGTAATCATTAGCATTTTAATATTTGGTGGCACTGCACTGATTGTGAATATACTGAAGTAGTGTGGCAGTGTCGCTCTGCCTGCAGAGTGACCTTGAACATGCCAACAGTCGCCTGCACGCCAACCTGGGTTCAGGAAGGAGATATTCCCAGGCTGGCAGGTGACTTTTCGTCNACATGCCAACAGTCGCCTGCACGCCAACCTGGGTTCAGGAAGGAGATATTCCCAGGCTGGCAGGTGACTTTTCGTCGGTTAACTTCTCTTTCCCCTTCGTAACGCGCTCGACATATCCGTGCGAATTAGTCTGTGGCCGGATTTTTAACCACTGACACGTCGTGGTTTTCTCCGAGTGCTCTCGCTTTCTTTCTCGTCTCCATCCCTTCGCAAATGACCGCTTATCCTCCGTTGATCCTACTGCACGTTAACTCAGAATATAATCGAGTAGGGCCTCTGGCTTGATGTAGCACCAGGTTCCTATCTTAATCATGAGCATCTTGCGGGCAGAAACAATATGCTGATATTTTCATTATCGTTTCCCAAAGATCTTCATGATAACATATTTGCGTGCGCCGTCGCGTATTGGAAAATTCGTCGCTCGCATTAGCGGAGGGTCAAGCGTCAGAACGTAGTCCTATTTTAATCTGGAGAGCTGTGTTAAATTTATTAGTGGATTCTAGGCATAGTAGTGTGTGGAGAGGGAAAGGTTAGCGACCTGGCATGTAAGGCTACCGCATTATTTTATTGGTGGAAGTCTGTAGCAATGTTCTTTCCTAGTTTTTATAAAAAAAAAAAAAGTCTTAAGTATATTCGTTTAGAATATTTCTAATTATAACAGTTGAAATACAACTGTTTTCTATAAGTTTCTTAGGTTGTGTTTAAAAAACACGAGATGTCAAGTNTAGTCCTATTTTAATCTGGAGAGCTGTGTTAAATTTATTAGTGGATTCTAGGCATAGTAGTGTGTGGAGAGGGAAATGTTAGCGACCTGGCATGTAAGGCTACCGCATTATTTTATTGGTGGAAGTCTGTAGCAATGTTCTGTCCTAGTTTTTATAAAAAAAAAAAAGTCTTAAGTATATTCGTTTAGAATATTTATAATTATAACAGTTGAAATACAACTGTTTTCTATAAGTTTCTTAGGTTGTGTTTAAAAAACACGAGATGTCAAGTNCTAATTATAACAGTTGAAATACAACTGTTTTCTATAAGTTTCTTAGGTTGTGTTTAAAAAACACGAGATGTCAAGTGTATTAGCTTAGGACATGGGTTTTTCTGGAAACTGCTAAACATATTGCCAGGCAGAGCTGTCGTGCAGTCACTGTGCGGAGGGATTAGCTTGACAGACTGCGCCAGGGACATAATTGCCTTGGTGTTGGGAACCATTTGCCACAGTTTTCGTTAGCGTGTTAACAAGTCTAACATGTCATCGGACGAGGTCTTTTCGTTTTGGCCAGGGTCCCTTCTCAAACGTCCGTAGTTATGCCAACTGGTAGAGACAAATCAGTTGGTGAGTCACGGGAAGGAACCGCGGTCCCAGACGATGGCCCTTCTATCGTCTATTTAAACGCACCTTGGGCGGGATGCCATTGTGTGGGCGCGGTTCTTGGCCTCTGTTCGCTGTAGTCTCAGGAGAAACTAAAATGTCCGCAGGACACTCCGTACATATACTAGAATCATTTTTCATGTTTGTAACTGTAGTGAACATTCGCTTGTATTGTAAAACGACGAAAAAATATCCAGACAATCGTTGCTACATGTGACACACCCCCCCCCCCNCATCCAATTGTTTTCAAACTACTCCAACTAGTTATAGTAGCTCGTCGATATGTTAAAAGTAAAAAAAAACGCTATGGATGTCGTTGGTTACTGTAAAAACGCGCTAACGTTAGATTTTGGCCAAAGGAAGACGGCATAGCATGCATCGTTAAATTATTTAGACCAGATTATATTGTATATATTTTTATGCATTTTAGTGTCGTAATGTTTACTCGGGCTCAGTGTTGTAAAGGAATAAAAGCCAATCCATTACAAATATTTATATGGAAATTGTATTTGTGTGTGTTATAAGGGAAGGGGTATGTATGGCGAGATACGCGTAAGACTGTATGCCCCATTAGGTAAAAAAAATATATATACCTTTATCTTTTTTGCTGGTGTGTTTTTTTTTAATAATAAGTTTAAATGAGAATGAGAGAATAGTTCGACATTTTAATGTAGTAAGGTATAGCCTTGGACTGAACCAAAATTTTAGCAACTATTTCCCTATGAATTCCCCAGTTCCCGAAATTAAAATAAATTGTGTAATCTCTATTAATAGTACTTTTCAATCTTGTTTCTTATTCAGTTCAAAGGAGTTACAGCGTTTATCACAAGCATTTTATACTTCTGTTAACATGAAAGTGGCGTATTTGGTTAAATTGGATGTTTAGATTGTAGTTATAAATTATAATATTAATTTTATAATTAGTATGAACAAAAATAGAAAGATAGGAGTATTGGTAATGCCTAGTATGAAATAGTTCTCGTGCAAAATAATATTGCACTGAGTGTCTACGAATGCTGTGCGTTGTCCCTTTGGTGTAATTTTCTAGACTCAGTTAAGCTTTGTTTGCATCAGGCGGAGGAATATCCTGGCAGTAGAATTTCAGTAAGGATTCAGAAAAGTTTGAAGTAACCGTGTATGGACTATAAGATGCGTATTCCTGATTTTGTGTGTGGAAAGCAAGAAACACTGGCATCAGCAGAAGTAAAATTAATTAAACGTTGAATTTGCAGTTTGACGTAAAGTCTTCATTAATTCGCTACCAACTTAACAGGGAGCTTGCACAGCCAGTGTGTACCGTAACACACATATAGTTACGGGCAGCGATATTTTTCGAAGGTTCNTTAACAGGGAGCTTGCACAGCCAGTGTGTACCGTAACACACATATAGTTACGGGCAGCGATATTTTTCGAAGGTTCCTTTCAAAAGTGCTCACTTTATCATGAACGACCTTTAGGAAAATTAACGTACGATCGAATATAAACTGCAGTTCAATCACTTGGAAGTCGTCATTCATTTTGTTTTAAACATCCATGTAACTTTAAACTGCTTTGGGGTACCTTTACTTAGCGAAAAGTAATTTTGCTCCAGAATTTTAGTGGTTCACGTGGTACCTCGCGATGAAATAGCCTTCAGATTAACTAACGTAGCTGGCTGTGCCTGAATCGCTGGAGCCTAGCTATAGTGTGGCGTTAGAAAAACCAGTGGCTGCATTTGAAACACGATCTTAAAATATTGTAATAATTTTTAATGCTAATGAAAAAGTTATAAAAATATTGTTCGCGTTCAGAAAACTTGGGGAGTAGTTATAAATAGGGCATTCAAACGCAGGTTCGCAGCAGGGACACCTCATGCTCATGCATTCCACATGACGAATTTTCCCCGTTTTTCCCCAAAAAAAGTTTAAATTTCCTTTTTTCCCACATTTTCAAAAAAAATTTCAAAATTTTATTTTTATAAAAAAATGTTCAATGACTTGGTGGCTAAATGACTCATTTTTGGGCAATGAGGATGGAGGATTCGTGAGGGGTTTTCTCACAGTCTACCCCTACCATACTTCACGCTCTTACATTCCAAGCTGGGGACAGTTATCTCAGTCTTCCCAAATGCGATATAAACTTAGCGCTCTCGCATTCCATTGCGGCGGGGTGCCGCAGTGACGCAACGGATAGACGACTCGCTTCCCAGCGGTCATGACATAGCCCCAGACGATGGGGTGCCGCGATGTAGCTAAAGGCGACTCTTCCCAGAGGCCATGACATAACCTCAGGCGACGGGGGTGCCGCAGTGACGTAGCGGATAGATGACTCGCTTCCCAGCGGTCATGACATAGCCCCAGGCGACGGGGTGTCGCAGTGACGTATGCCGCTTCCAACGAGTTGAAGACTGACTCCATCTTTAATAATGTATGTTTCTAGTGCATTGTTAAATATTTTGTGTATAAATGTACATATGCCAAATATCAGTACGTACCATTAGAATTTTTATATTAATCTCAAAGCCGAATAAATACATGCCCGAAATCTGACGCTGCGGCTCTCTTTGAATAATGTGGAACACACGCTGTTGGTCTTGGTAGTATATTAATTTCNAGCTAGCTTATATTTGACGTCAAGTTTCACTTGGAAGTCGTCATTCATTTTGTTTTAAACATCCATGTAACTTTAACTGCTTTGGGGTACCTTTACTTAGCGAAAAGTAATTTTGCTCCAGAATTTTAGTGGTTCACGTGGTACCCGAAATCTGACGCTGCGGCTCTCTTTGAATAATGTGGAACACACGCTGTTGGTCTTGGTAGTATATTAATTTCNACCCGAAATCTGACGCTGCGGCTCTCTTTGAATAATGTGGAACACACGCTGTTGGTCTTGGTAGTATATTAATTTCTAAAAGTGATTAATCAAGACGAAGTATAATATTTAACTTTTTTCGTGCGTTTAATATTTGCTACACTTCTTCGAATNAAAAAGTGATTAATCAAGACGAAGTATAATATTTAACTTTTTTCGTGCGTTTAATATTTGCTACACTTCTTCGAATGAAACACATTTCCGTGGCTTCAAAAAAGCAACGCACACAAATAGGTTTAGGGATTTTAAATAAAGGTACACTTTTCGCCAGTAAGGATGAGCCTTCTTCACAGTCCTGCGAAATAAAAAACCCGCACATAAATGATTTATTATTTAAAAAAAGTTAACATTTTAGAAAATTCGTCATGCACAGATAGTCAAAGAATGGAGCGCAAACCAACTGCACATTAGTTAAGTGGGAAATATATGGGACACTTTGTACCTAAACTAAATATTAAGGCAGATACGAGCACGTTATCCCAACACTTTGTTGTCGATCTTCAACCTAAGCGTTAACTCTCATACTTCCCGCCGTAATGAAAATAAGAGGGGTGACTACAGTTTTTTTGCCTACAATTATTTTACCGCAAGAATTTAAGAAAGATGAATTTTATGGTTTATTGAGCATCGTGGCCTAACAAACGAAAGTAGCCCTCTTGTTGCAACCGTAGGGTGAATATGGGGTAGAGTGATTACGTTAGCTGCGCAAAACCATTCTGTTTTCCAACATTGGACTGCTTTTCTGCCAATAGGAGTATCATAAACGACGTGGATAGGATTTGAGGTTAGAATACTGTCTGTGCAAAGGTATTTTCAGATGTTTGTATACTTCCTCTATCCAATTTTTATTGCAATAAATTTGATTAAATACAAATTGGTAAAAGTATTTTATTCATATAAATAAAATGCGTTCATTACTGTTAACCACACTATTAGAAAAAAGTTCCTTAATTTTATTGATATAATGGTGGTAAAAAACTATCCAGAAGTGCTTTTAAACTTTCCGTAAATATCGCATAACTTTTCTTGAAATCACNTATAATGGTGGTAAAAAACTATCCAGAAGTGCTTTTAAACTTTCCGTAAATATCGCATAACTTTTCTTGAAATCACACAACACATACATAAATTTCCTAGTTATATTTGTTCATACAGTTTAAAAAAAAGATAATTAAAAAAGCTTTAATTTTCGTTACGTGGGTGGTCTACTGTGTATAAAAAATTTTTTAAGAGTTTAAAATTATTTTATACCTGAGATATATTTTAACCCGAGTAAAGGAGAATTAATGGAAGTCCATNATTTTTAAGAGTTTAAAATTATTTTATACCTGAGATATATTTTAACCCGAGTAAAGGAGAATTAATGGAAGTCCATGACTAATCACTCGCCTGTGTATGACCCCATAACGTTGCAGGGTATATGGTATTTCTACTATACAGGCGCATGAACAAATGTTTAAGGTTCTATGAAAGTTTGTGTATTTAAGTGTTGCTAAACGATACCGACGCTTGATAGTACTTTTGGATGTTTGAAAAAATAGGTCCAAGTGGCGTGGATAATCTAACTGACGCAGGAACGATACTTTGGTTACAGTGGCGGCGAAGAACGCTTCGTATGGAGTCGGCATTTATAGTTTCCGAAACCCTAAGCTATACATATAGGAAATACAAACACTCCTTATTTTGTATTTACGGAACTCTGCTCCGTTTTTGGTCATTACGGACTGCGTTTGCATACACTCACTGTACATATACGGAACATTTTTAAGTGCCTGTGACTTTGACAGTTGTATTGGTATGGGGTAGGTCAGTGCTGGGTAAATACGCAGAAAACGAATAATCGGTCTACCCCATTTTTAGTCTGATTGCAACTGACCTGGACTCTTGAGTTTTCACGTAAAACGCGCACGCATTTTCTGCGGCAGTGACAGTTGCATGTGCGTAAGCGATACTACTGCTCCCTGCAGGGAATAGCATACTGCCTGCCGGCAGAAACAAACTGGCAGTTCGGTACTGTAAGCTTATTAATGTATAGCACATGCTGTTTACAGTAAGTGTTAAAATATCCTCCGCCATTGTGTGTGCAGTGGTCATAGCAGCATACCATACACGCATATAGGTAGTATTGCCTACGTGCTAGGCACTGTATCGCTGCAGCCGGAGCTTTGTGGGCGTGTTTNCCATACACGCATATAGGTAGTATTGCCTACGTGCTAGGCACTGTATCGCTGCAGCCGGAGCTTTGTGGGCGTGTTTGGCACGAAAATGGTGTTTCCTGGGCAATTGCAACAAGAGGGCCGTTTTTGTTAATTAGGACATACTGCCTAATAAACCTGCATTAAACGTACATAATTCTTGACGTTAGAAAAGTTGCATGCAGCAAGAGGGTGGTGACCCCTGTTGTTTTCATTTCGGTTGGAAGTATTANCCATACACGCATATAGGTAGTATTGCCTACGTGCTAGGCACTGTATCGCTGCAGCCGGAGCTTTGTGGGCGTGTTTTGCACGAAAATGGTGTTTCCTGGGCAATTGCAACAAGAGGGCCGTTTTTGTTAATTAGGACATACTGCCTAATAAACCTGCATTAAACGTACATATNTTTTGTTAATTAGGACATACTGCCTAATAAACCTGCATTAAACGTACATATTTCTTGACGTTAGAAAAGTTGCATGCAGCAAGAGGGTGGTGACCCCTGTTGTTTTCATTTCGGTTGGAAGTATTAATAAGAGTTTACTCCTAGTTGAAGATCCCGAGATCATAAAACAATGTTGTGGGATAATGATAATTTAATTTCACTTAGTTTCCTCTAGTTGGCAAACATACACTTAAAATAGATTTTCAAGGCTTTGTATCTGCCTTCATATTCAGTTTAGGTAGAAAGTATACTCTATATTTCCCACTTGATTTTGCATTAGGAATAACCCCGGGAAGTTTGTCGGTAGAGTTCAGCACTATCCTGCATGGCATTTATTAATGAAGGCTATTGCACAAGTAATTTACGTATAGGCTGTCCACGGTAAACTGAGCACTTTCGAAAGCCCTGCTTCAGCTCTTATTCTATTCACATTACGTATCCTTCCACCATATGTAAAATTAACATTGCTATGGGCCGATCACTTTGTTGCTTCGGTTAACTGAAACTGTGAAACGTAAATATTTCAGAAATTTGCTTATTTTTACACCTACATGCATAAAAAAACAAAGCAGNAATTAACATTGCTATGGGCCGATCACTTTGTTGCTTCGGTTAACTGAAACTGTGAAACGTAAATATTTCAGAAATTTTGCTTATTTTTACACCTACATGCATAAAAAAACAAAGCAGAAAAACATTTCAGTATTTGCCCAACCTTTCTAATTTGACGTTAAGGCATGGAACTACTTTTTTGGGTCGCTATTAACTTTTCTGGGCGCATATCAGTCTTTGCGTCCGTTGAAATGTATGAAGGTAGAATCAGTGACATTTTTCAAAAGTAGATTTTGAAAGTTTATATGCTGAAGTTCTCAGTTGTGTAGAAAGCATTTAGCTCTGCAAATTAGCCCAGTTCCAGCGGCGAGATGTTTTACTTCAACAGCGAAGAACGTTTACTACAGGTTTCGCTGTTGAAGTAAGGTATCTCGCTGCTGTAACGATGCTAGTTTGCAGTGCTAAATGCCTTTTACACGATTGAGAAGTCCCGCATTTGACTTAACGTTTGCGTCTCAACATATTGCTACCTATACTGTCAAAGTAATTCAAGCAGTCTTGACTTTACGATTTTGCAAACAGTCATTTTGCAGAGAATCGGAGGTCACGTGGCAGTTTTATTTTTGTATATTTAACCGATCTTGTGAGAATATCGTCTTGTCTGAATAAAAAACGGCAAACGAATGTTTTGTGAAGTGACTTATCAATAAATACTTATTATTAAATAAAAAAGTGAGTTTTCGTTTTTAAATGAAATCTTATCGCAAAGGCTACGGCTTGTTTTAAAAGTATGCACATAAAATACATTCCTCGATGATATACAGTATAATGATTTACGTAACCAAATTCTAATTTTTACAAAGATAGCAGAACAGATTTTAAATATTCTGAACTTTGCTTAACGTTTGTATTGTGTATCTGTGGTTTCGCAATAGGAACGAAAACGTAAGTAAAATGTTACTTTATATATAGTTGTCTAAGGGACTTGCACGCCGTGTGATGACGTCCGCCAGGTTAGTGGTGCGGTCAGTTGGCCTGAGCCACTTCCGGGTACACGTCACTGGATTTCACCTTGTCTGGTACCTTGCCGGAGGGGAAGAGGTATATAACACTTGTCGGGGCAGTTATGCGTGAGGCCGGTAGCGTCTGGCGAGTACCAGGTGGTGGGCCTTGTAGCGGGTCGTCGGCCCCCCGAGGTAGATGAGGAGGGGGGAGAATACGCACTCGGCTATTACGGAACAGAGGTCGGCGACGATGGACTACAGTATGCCCTCGTAAAGATGAGCTACACCCATAATCTATTGATTTAACCTGTGATCGCACATCTGAGAAACTTGCTCAGCAAACCAATGTACATATATTTACCTTATCTATAACCTACGGTCCTATGTGATGCGCTATTCAAGCTGCGTATTACGCTGGGTCGGAAAATTTACCAGACTGCGGATGGCCACATGTCTGTGACGTAATGACTGCTGTGTTATGCATTCTGCCATGAATTTGAACAAAGGACACCGCTCGCTTCGATTTGACGATTTCTCGTTTTGAAGCACAAGTCTTATTTTCAATAGTTCGCGCACGCACACGTATTTGGTAAATTTTTTAATGTCTGTGCATTTCGAAGTTGGAAAAATTTCCTTAACGTTATAATTGCAGCTCAGCGAAATTGGTTTGAACTCACTGTCGACCATATCATAAACGGGAATACATTTGCGTTTAGAATCGCCAAAATTGTTGCATTTACCCTGAAGGGACGAGAATCGTAGTATCTGGGCAGCCCGTGATTGCTGTGCCGACTGGGAATGTTAGTATCACACTTATTAATAAAAATCGCGTTATAATCTTTTAAAACTATTTTATAAAAACAACGTATGTTGCTGTATAGATAACCTTATCAAATCAGGAGGGATTTGTGTATACCTTCGCGACAAATTTTAAAAATCTGACACCAGTTAAACTAACCGTCGTTCCAAAAAAATGCATGGAAAATCTTTCTCCTTTTATAAGTGGAGATACGTGATTTCATTTGGTGGAATTTGGGAGATCTCACACGTCTGTAACCACCCACGCCCAACAGGCTTATTCCAACTGTAAATGGCGTTATTCATTACTTGATTTGTGTCTGTTAGTACGCTGGTCTTGCTGTCCACGGCATAGCTTCCTTCACGTAGTAATGTATGTATCATCGTTAAAAAATTCCCTATGGTATTTGTTGCAACGGCTTTGAAGCAGAACCCATAGAGATGCCTTGATGACGGCACTGGAATGATAGGTGAATCATGCAAATTCCTACAAACCCGGCCTCTCAGCTTACTGGAGAAGCGAGCGATGGATGAATCAGCTACCATCTTAGCGGACGGTAGTGAAGCAAGATTGCGGACTACAGTACGCGGGTTAACGATTAATTGGCTGTCCTCGCAGTGTTATGGAATTTTGCTGGTTGACAGTAGTACAAAGTAGACAGACTACTAAACAAGACATTTCTGAAAGCAAGATGTGGTTAGTTGTTTGAGAAAGTTGGTTGTTGGTGGGGGGGGGGTGTCCACATGCTGTCCCAGTTTTGGAACTATGTACTATAGTAGGGAGCTCGCGAGGTGGTTATTCTGTTGGGAGGTGTGAAGGTGTAGAGCCGCATAACCTCCCCCTCATTTTACGTGTGCTTCTAGAATGTCGGGATTACGATGACTTAACGTTTCACGTAACACGTTGACGTAAGTCGGCTAAACTTTGACTGTGCTTCTAAGAGATATATCACGATCATTTAACGTAACGTTCACATGATGGAAAAGGTTGTCAATGTCTACCTCTTGCGTGCCACGTGACCCTACACCACGTGATATCGCTGGTCAATCGCAATAGGGAAGATGTGTAATCTTTGATTTTAATGGGGGTTTTTTTCCCCCATGATGTCTGCTCACTTTAATGTACCGCTTATAAAATTCTCCCGGAAACGAGGTCAAAAGAGTAATAGAAGTTAGGCTAGGATAATTTTTTGTTAATTAGTAAATATTTAGGGAGCTTTACATTGCCACAGTTTATTATGTTTCTATGTTTCTCATAGGTGTAAAAATGCTTGCGTGAAAGGCAGAATGTTTACCTTTAGTGGTTGCAATTTTTAGAAGGCCTACTTCATGAAACACAATTCAATTTTCTTAGCAGATCAGCGTTTATTACATGCATGTCAAAATTTATTAGGGACATTTCGTTCTGGAGGTTATGGCGATCTCCTAGTTAACAAAGTTTGTGAAAATCACGAACGACGTACCTATAGAACCTGTTTTAGCCACATCATTAAGACACTAATGCGCCCGTATAACGTGAATTGTCAGTTTCCAATCTGAAAAGCAACAACAGTTATCCCCGGCATTCTTATTCAGTTAAAAAAATTACGTGCTTACTTGAAGCATCGTAATATACCACCCAAAAAGACAGCGTTTTGCGTACGCATGAAAGTATAGAGTGAAGCGCGTTATGTGAAGTCATCTTAATCTTAATCCCGGCCAAACGGTGTACCTACGCTACTAGTCACTTCAAAAGCAACATGTCACTGCCAGTCAGCTACGAGTTTTATTCGGTTGAGTGTCGGCACAGTATAATATGGCGCATTCAAGAGAAAAAAACTACTCATTTGAAAAAAAAATTGATAACCTTGAAGGTGCTGTCGTAGGGGCACGTAAGTGGGTACATACACAGGATACAGAAAACATCAAAATGTACCACACCAAGCACGGAGACACACTTGTAGGATGCACTTAGTATGGTATACTCAACACATTTAAAAAATCCATACTTTTTCTGTATTCATAGTTTGTAGGTTACTNGAAAACATCAAAATGTACCACACCAAGCACGGAGACACACTTGTAGGATGCACTTAGTATGGTATACTCAACACATTAAAAAAAATCCATACTTTTTCTGTATTCATAGTTTGTAGGTTACGTAAATAAAAAGCTTTTCTGATAACATGTTAAGGACATTATAGTGATTATTATTTAATCAAGGTTTCATAGTTTGTTCTATTGGATGTTTCATTTTATGACATTCTAGGAATATTAGCGGATAAGCCATATTGCGACATTTTAATAACGCAATCTTGGAAGATTTTGAAAAGAGTTAAGTTTTAACTTGTTAATATTAAATGTAAAGGATATTATTTAAAACTTGAAAGAAAGAAAAAAACAGGCGTAAAAGCGGAAGGGGTTGGAGTGACCTTGCCAGCTCCCTTGTCACTATCTTGCTGGCAGAGCCTAGTTTTCTTACGAGCTCCTTACTAGTACGGAGTTTTATGGTGATCGTAAACGTAGCACAACAGCTGTTTGAGTGAGCTGTCGACATAGCGTGTATATGCTTGCGCCGCAAAGGTTGTATACGGGCTCTATCTAAAGTAGAAAACAGCGTTGTAGGGGCTTTATCTAAACCCTTCTTTTCAACTCTCAACCTCTTCTCCTCACGCGCAAGGGAACTCGGCGCCTCTATTTTGAATGAAACACCGAACCTCAGATTGTTTGAAGCGTAAAGGGAATATGGCGGGTCCGCAAATACTATTTTCTCAGTTTTAACATCGAGCTGCTTCTTTGCAAATACATAGCACTATCATAACGTGGGTTGGTTTAAAGTCAATCAAATGCAAATGCTTTCAAATATTACTACTTAGCTTCAGTTACAATAGAAGCACACTACTTACTTTTGTTTCATGCAATAAAAGAGGATTTGCTGCGAAACCGAAGGTGAACTTTGTCGGAACACTTGGGATAACTGTTTTTATGCTGGCGATGAGCGAGGCATTGAGGATATGTTCAAAATACGAAAATCAATCTTCGACTTCAGTGTATGGTTTGAAGCCGGGTCTGCGTGCAGTGCCCGCCATAACTGAATGTTTTCGTCATACGTTACAGTGCTCAAAAACTTGTGGGAAATTTCAGATGGTTTAGCGTATGTGTGGGCGTATAGAGTCTCCTGCTATCCTAGATTAATTTAGATTATTATCTGGTTTGGATGAAACATTGTAAAGGGATTTTGAGGGGGGGGGGGTTGATATGTCCCACTCCACTCCACTCCACTCGCACGCGTAGCATTGCCTGCATGGTCGGCCCGCAACTGACTGGAGAGCCAGAGCGTATCTGACCACTTGACGTTCTTCGGGCAGTGCAGGTTACATTTTGTGACATGAGTCTCTCCCGGCACAGATCTTTCGAAGTCAATTCACACAC
Organism: Clitarchus hookeri; assembly: GCA_002778355.1. Taxonomy (NCBI): domain Eukaryota; kingdom Metazoa; phylum Arthropoda; class Insecta; order Phasmatodea; family Phasmatidae; genus Clitarchus; species Clitarchus hookeri. Next base: position 544,115 of record NQII01000366.1, on the reverse strand, counting down.
AAAGTATGCAATAAAGTTAGAGGATTGGAAATTCGAAAAAAAAAATTACACGTTCTTGAACTTGTTGTTTTCTAATCTCGTGCGAGAACTGCCTTGCACGAGAAATTCTCGTACGGAATTAAGTGCAAAGTCGGCATCTTGTACGAGTTTGGGATGTATCTTGTCGCGTCAGAGCTGCTTTACATGGCTTATGTACCTGGCTCGGGCTTGCGCGGAGCTGCAACATACTGCCGGGAAAGCATTCTCCATAACGGAAAATTATCTGGAAATGGCCTCTTATTGAAGCCTTNGGAGCTGCAACATACTGCCGGGAAAGCATTCTCCATAACGGAAAATTATCTGGAAATGGCCTCTTATTGAAGCCTTCTGTGCTGGGGTGACTGGAAGGAGCGAGTTTTGCAACATCTGAGGTGGTCAGGTGTCGNGCCTCTTATTGAAGCCTTCTGTGCTGGGGTGACTGGAAGGAGCGAGTTTTGCAACATCTGAGGTGGTCAGGTGTCGTCACGAAGTACTTCATTCGACGAATACGTTGCTCTGGCAGGGGGTGCCCAGGTGTTCCCAAGATAATACTTGAGACTGCAATTCATTCGTGGGAGTGATTCGACAAGCNACTGGCAGGGGGTGCCCAGGTGTTCCCAAGATAATACTTGAGACTGCAATTCATTCGTGGGAGTGATTCGACAAGCTGAGATTTTAATATTTTATATACGGGATATTAGGCGTGATACTGTATTGTTTTATTGAGTATAATGTAATTTGGATGTTATTGTTATTATGTTGTTATTGTTAAAAGCGTGCTTAAGTTTTTCTATTTTGTAGTAGTATAAGCTGGGCGTGTTGGTGTTTCTCCACTTCGATGTAAAAGGATGAGGGAATGAACTAAGCGCTATTATTTGCGTTTATACGCCATCCTATTCCAATTTTGTTACGCCCAAATTGTTGTAAAGATATTAGGAAGTGGAAATCTTAAGCATGGATTAAAGTTAAATTTTTCAAATAGTGTCTGTACCGTTTACTTACTCGTAGTGAACACCATAATTGAAAATATTATCCGTACGTGTAGTAATGCGTTTAGATGTGTGTTACAGTGCATGGTTTGTTCTCTAGGAGTGCAAGGTGGACAGGAGGTAAAAAGTATTTGCAATGTCATCCCTAAAGGTATTTTGCCGGGCGTGCTGTCCAGATAGTTTTGTTTGCTGATGTATTCAGATATAAACATTTTTATAAATTAATAACCTTGAAAAATTACTTTTGGTCTTTGTGTTTATTGGTGAATAGACGGTATTATTTCAAAAAATGCTTTTCGTCATTAAAAAATGTTTACAAGGTGAAGGCAGCCATATTTATTGCATTCCTGCCAAAATGGTGTGTCAGATATTTAAAGTTTTTTGTTCGTAATTACTCTTTCAAATATAACTTAAATNTGCATTCCTGCCAAAATGGTGTGTCAGATATTTAAAGTTTTTTGTTCGTAATTACTCTTTCAAATATAACTTAAATTTTTTTATAATACGCAGCCTGGAAGGTAAAGTTTAGTACTCTATTTAATGGGAAGTTTCAAGTTAACCTATAATAATTTATGGGGGGAAAAAATATATTTTTTTTATCGTGTGTTTGCAGTCTGCAGTGAAACAGACCATCAGAATTATTATCTTTGGTATTTTGCATTTGACACTTATGTTCATATTTAAAGTTGAATAAAAAAATCTCATGCAAAATTATTACATATTTTTAAATTTTCTGTTGCCAGCAAATAAAACTAGAACTTCGTGTTTATATTGGATGCAGTAATCGTGCGAATTGCAGTACTCAGGTACTTACAGCGAGCACTAGATCAAACAAAAAAAGTAAAGAACTTAGGGTATTGTTTTGTAGCTGGTAGTCACCAAATAGTTGGATACAGTAGGCAAAAAAAGTATTTTCACACCATGTTTTTGTGTGGTTTCCGGTAAGCACGGCGTAATTGTTCGCTAAAGTAATTTAATGCANAAAGTATTTTCACACCATGTTTTTGTGTGGTTTCCGGTAAGCACGGCGTAATTGTTCGCTAAAGTAATTTAATGCATAAACAAAAGAATAATATTCGCAATTATTTCAATAATGCCAAACAAAAGAAGAATATTCATAATTATTTCAATTTGCACTGCAAACAAGTATGTGCACACATAATATAGAACCACAGTATTGAGCCCTCTGCCTGTGTAAACAAACCCAGGGAGGTTACTCCGTCCAAATATTTCTATGCACGTAATGTTCTTTCAGTTCAGCTAGTGATTTGGACGTGTGCGCATCGAATGGCTGCAAAGCGAAAAGAGATCCCTGTGTGAGTGGGGGAATAAATAGTGGCATTGCATAGTGTCGGGGAAATAGGTAGGCAGTTAAATGTATTTTCTACAGTGCGGTATATTATCAAAAGAAAAGAAAGGACAGGTAGAACTGCAAATAGTCTGAACAGGTCGTCCACGCGTCCTCGCTGTACGGAAACGACTATCGTCAAAAGAAGCCCTAAAAAACCTTTTAACATAACAGATTTCTAATTACATTTCGTCATATTCAGGGAAGTGTGTCACTTACAGACGGTAAATAATATTCTCCACAACGCAGGTGTTAAAAACTTGCAACCGTTAAAGAACTCCTTCGTAAGTGAAATCAACAGGCGAAAAAGACGAGTTCACACAAACTTACAGAGATATACCACTAGACTTTTGGAAACAAATGTTTTCAGACGAGAGCAAATTTGACATTTTTAAACCAGCCAGCGTTTTAACTACATGGAGGAGAAATAGAACATGACTGAACCAACATAATATCCTAAGTACGGTTAAGGCAATAATAATGGTTTGGGGGTGTATGACNGAAATAGAACATGACTGAACCAACATAATATCCTAAGTACGGTTAAGGCAATAATAATGGTTTGGGGGTGTATGACCTACAGAGGAGTCGGTAATTTGCTCATTATTGAAGAAAACTTGACAACTCGATCAGTGTTAAGGGGTGAGAGTGCTNCTACAGAGGAGTCGGTAATTTGCTCATTATTGAAGAAAACTTGACAACTCGATCAGTGTTAAGGGGTGAGAGTGCTGTAAAATTGGAGCTTGGAGGGAATTTCTACTTCCAGCAGGATAACGACCCCAAGCTTACGGCACATGTAACGGAGTAGCCCCTCTACAACGCACCTAGGCGGTTGCACCTTGACGATTGCTCACCCCACCCCAGTCACCNTTACGGCACATGTAACGGAGTAGCCCCTCTACAACGCACCTAGGCGGTTGCACCTTGACGGTTGCTCACCCCACCCCAGTCACCGATTCTTAATCCAATTGGAAACCCGTGGCACATTCTGAAAAGAAACGTTCGATAGGTCACAATAAGGAGCAGGGGCCATTTATAGCAGGTACTTGTTGAGGCTTGAACACTTTATCACCTGACGTCACAAGAAAGTTAGTAGTTAATGCCTAAACGTTTGGAGTTATTTTCAAATACTTTTTGTTCCGTGTAACGTTGTTTCTTGTTCTGTTTAAGAATTAAATTAATTTAGCCTACAGTAAGGCCTAGCTTTGTGGGAAACCCCAAAAACACATGGTGTGCAAATAATTTTTTTGCCTACTGTATATTTTCCTTGCCAGAAAAATGTGTGGAAATTTGACCCGTGACTTCTTTAAATTATCTGGCCACTATTTAATGTATGTAGCCTTTTCCGTTGCTTCTAGAGATCCCCGGAAAACACCACGTTTCTAAGCACCGACAAAAATCTAACTCTCCGATTTTTCATAAACTGTAAAAATGTAGATAACGTTGTAATGTTACAAAATGGCGACAGTTGAAATTAGGCGGGAGATGGAATGGTAGTTTTATTTTACTTTATGCGTGAAACGGACATAGTCTGGAGCTACATAAAGGTTATATCCTTTATATTAATTTGTAGTGCAAACTGCCCCTGTAAACTTGGATTGACTTCTGAATTTATTTTTTCTCGTCGAAGCTTACTTAATTTTTTTTGTCACGTGTCCTTGATAAGGTAGTTTTCTGGGGTATAGTTTAAATTGTCTTATCTTGCAACTAAAAGTAGACACTAGTGAAGACTCATAATCGCNGTCGCCTCTCACAGGTGCTTAGTCCATAATTATAACTTAGCCTCTTGTTTACATATTTACTACGGAAGAGTAAAAAATTTTCCTTCAAGAAAAAAACATACTTAAGGAAGAATTTTATTAGGACAACTCTGTAGTCCTTTTTTACTACTGGGATTCATTATATCCGCCAATTAGTGACTAGAGATTCATGTTTCTGAATTATTTTTTTTAGCTAACAATATAATCCCAATAAAAACAGTTCACGGTTGATAGATGACTTCTGTAACGCCTGATTATGATTTACTATACAGCTCTTGAAATTCATATTGACATATACTGGGACCACTTTATAAATGAGCCACTCCAGTGTCTGAAATGGTTAGGAACGTAAACGTGTCGCTCATATGCCAATTCTTACTCGTGTGTGTAAAGAAACAAATTAAACTAACCCGTTCGATCACACATTAATTTGAGAGTTAGTGTTGCAATCACGTAATTTTTTGTATGCGCTGTACTTTTGTTCAGCATTGTTCTCACAGCCAGTTAACGTGCTGCGTGCTCGTTGAAGTTGGCACAAATTATATTGGCCATAAGGAAGACTCTCAATGTATTGGGCAATCATGACTTGGTGCGTACAGTACCCTTCATAAATATCTCTCGTACGCAACTTGTTGACACCATCGCGTGGGTGCGGTGTCGGAATGGGTTTAATTCAGTCCACTGATTTAAACGTTACAGTTTTTAATACGATGTTGAGACATGGAGCTACTCATGGGGAAAATATCAAGTGAAAAAAAATATAAATAGGCTCAAAAGTACATAGGACAGTGAAGTCGAGCTCACAAAGCGTTGAACTCGCGAAATTGTCCGCTCCATTCTCGTAATATTACTTTGTCAGTGTTCATTTTGTTTGAAGACGGGGATGGAGTAGTTTTTCTTCAGTTATTACGGCCATGGCAGTTTTCACTCTGACGTATGGTGGTAGGATAAAAAGTCGGCTGACCTAGAAACCAAGATCATTTCCCCCTCCTTCTGGAATACGTATATTCTTGTTTATTCAGCGTAGGTTCTCGTTTCTATTGGCGTTGTTAGGCCGGGATTACGATTATCTCACGTTTAGAGTAACATTCGCGTAAGCCGGCTATACCTTGACTGGTTTTTCAAACAGACCTTTTCAGATTGTTTCAAGTATAAGTTTACGTAAAGAAAAACTTGGTACTTTAAAGCGGATCACAATAGGGTCAGAGTTGCGCACGTGTTGTCCTTTTCTCTGAAAATGGAAGACGAAAGCTTAATAAAAGATAGACAGCTTTATAATGGTATTTAAAATTTAATACACCAGCTGTTAAGGAAAGTTGAAGAATGATGTTCAGGAAAAGTAGCTATAATCCACTTATAGGTATGTTTATACAGTATAAAGACAGTATAAGTCTATAGGTGGTGAATAACTTACAAAATTCAAGAACAAGGAGGACTCGATTGAATTATTTTAACTGTGTTTTTTTCTAATCCTAGAGGGTTTATGCACTGCCGAAAATTTAAATTAATCTTTGCAGAAATATTAAAAGTTCTTGCATGTAGTGCTTAATGTCCCTCTCACGATTAATGGGTGCACATACGAATAACATTCCCGGGTGCATTTCATTCTGGAGGTTTTGATCATCTAGTTGTGTTAATGTTTGAATAAACATCGAACGCCTAATGTCTGCAATATTTTTTTTGCCGCATTATAGTTATAATACAGATGCACCAGTATAAGCTTAATTTTTATTTTTAAGTGTTTCCAATCTGAAACGCAACAAAAAATTTCACATTTTTATTCGATACACACAGTGTAAGTGCTCGCGTAATGCATAGTGATATGGTACCAGAAACGATCATGTTTTACGTACATATGAAAGGTGTANCAGTGTAAGTGCTCGCGTAATGCATAGTGATATGGTACCAGAAACGATCATGTTTTACGTACATATGAAAGGTGTAACGTGATGCGTGTTACGTGTAACGTGAAGTAATCTTAATCCCGGCCATATGAACGTGGACTCCAAAGGCGACAGGCCCTCGTGATTAGTGGATTCAAAGTACCATTTGTTCCCGACTCTATGCCTGCAGTTATATGCTGCCCAACAGTCGAACAATCGGCCGTTCTATCTTCCGTCATGCGGGCGTGACGTCATAGTGATCTCGTGCCCTCTGAAGCGCCAGGAGCTGGTTCTCGAGAAATTAGACCTTGTAGGCGATAAAAAGGTTTAAATTTTTTTCTCGTGTAAAGCGTAGTCACGAGATTTCTCTATATCGTGTAAAAAGTATATGGTGATGTATTTGCTAATTTTCTGCACTTTGCCAAACTATAAAATACTGAGTTAATGTAATGTATTTTATCGAGTATGCGGTTGTCGCGTGAGAATGTCATCTCGGTTCAGTTAAGGTACAGTACCGTTTGGTTTTGAATTATTCGGCTCAAAACTTTCATTTAGTCTATGCCACGGTGTCTCGAGGCAATTCATCTGTGATAAGGGTAGGCACACGAAATATTAATAATTGATTCGCTACTGCAGTGTAGAAGTGTTATGTTTGTGACTGTGAATAATTTTGTTTTTAGTCGACGACAAACATTACGGTATTATCATGTTTAGTTTTGTTATTGTTATATATTTGTGTACGGTGAAACATTGTACTGTAATATGCTTTGCAAAGGAGAGTAATTTTGCACGTTAATTTTCCTTTGTATTGTGAACAGACTAGTCAGCCAATTGCTGTTACTTTGCCAGTGGCAATGCTAAACTCTTCTGCTGCCTTGGCGTGGATAAGTGTAGTGCTGATACCAGCATGTGCACAGGCCACTACTACCGCCCGTCACGTAAGGACGGCTAAGAAAGTTTTTAAGTTTGAAAATAACAGTAATTTTACAGTGTTGAGGAACATTTTCTAACTAGGTCAATGCTGTGTGTGCTATTGAAAAACATAGTATCGGAGAAAAGTTGATTGTATACGTCTACGTGATGAGGTAATTAATAAAATCCCACTATCGAAATCATTTGAACGGATGCTCAGTCGAGAACCGACTAAAACTTCATCATCCCATACATCTTTGGTGTCATATGAGATTGGCAATGTCTGAATTGTGTACAATATAAAAAGTTCTGAATTTCGTTCCACCGCTGGTACGTCGTCGTCTCGCTGCACAGTGTGGTATTTGGTCCCAAAACCTGGCCAAAAATATTTTATGTCGCTAACAGCTACAGAACATCATTTTGTTTAAATTGTGGAGTGAAAAATAATAAGACAACGATTTAGTTTTAAAACGAAGCATTTATTCGTCACTACTACTATATTCTAAAACATTTGCATTTATAAGGTCACTTTCTGATAACAGATTTTGAACATCAGATGATGATGGCTTTTTTTTTTCTTATGTGAAAAGCATCGCGTCCCTGTAATTATGGGGTCTGAAGTTAAAAGCAGCCTATAAAGGACATCCAGTTTGCAGGTCACACGTGAAAATTTTCTTGTGTAATTTAATCGGTATGACCTAATATGTTTGTTTCGGGCTTCTGCAGCTTCTTTAAGATATGTATGTAATCAGTCGTGTTGCCGTGTGATCCATCAATTTTTGCACTTGTATTTCAGCACATGTCTCGGTTTCTCTCTGAATTTCCGGATAACATTCTTTTTTTACTTTCTGGAGGGCAGAATAGCACGGAAAAAAACCTTTTATTCCTTTCTCGTATTATTTCATATTGGGCTTTAGTAAGTCCGGCTTCTGTAAACATAGACAAAGCACGTACAGGCGACAACTGGCGAGATTGCTCTTGGTCTTCACTACTTTTTTTCATAGCTTTTACGTATTTCGTCGCTCTCAGAGGGCTTTTCGTAAGATCTTTTACTACTTTCAAAGCATCAACCTTGCCCGACTCTCGCAGTTTTATTTGGGTCGCATAAGTCAACTCTTCCATGTCTTTTGATCGAAGCTCTTCGGTTTTCTGTCTTTTGCTTCTCTCACTTGAGTCTACAGAAGACTTCTGAGGACGACCGGGACTGTGTCCTGTAACAATAAAAGTAATTAATACAAAATTGTCTAACAAAATATTTTGAAAAACCTTTTCCTTATACTACACGTAAAAGCACAAAATATAAAGAAACATAATACTAGTAAGGAGTTTGCATCTATTATGTTTTACATACCTGTACTAGGTAAGCAGATAATGCCATTTAGCCAATCGGCATTGTTTTCTTCGAATCTTGCTTTTGTTTTGCGAGCAGCTAACCATTTTTGTTTGAATTGGTGTTTAATAATGGACAGCTTTTGCTTTACATCTGGTAGCAGTGGATCATCTTCAGCATAATTACTTATAATATCTTGCTCCATAAATTGAAGCTTTCCATCAAATGTTGACTCATTTGACCTTTGCATAATGGTATACAACTCATTTCGAGTCATATACCTCCATCCGGAAGGCCCTGTTAACAAAAAAAGAAAACTAAATATTAATTTAAAAAATTAGTATTGTAGGGTATGAACCAAAAAAATCGCTAAAAGAAGGGGGGCGGTTTCGGGAGGCTGTTTTTTGTATAACTGTTTTGCGTACTAAATACTTAATGTTATACAATAGTTTTCAGAGCTTAGAAATGTTTAAAAGTATAACAAATAAATATATTAAAGTACACATATATCAAACAGTTGAACACACCTATGTTGTCAGCCGTGCTAACTCAAATTTGCTAGCCTTTCATTACATAAAAGTAGTGTTACATAAAGTACATACCTGGGTTAGAAGAATCCATCACAAAAACAACCAGCAAATTGTTTATGCATAAAGAGTTTATAAAAACACTAAAATCTGAGCACATCGACAAATCACACAACACTTTAAGCTAAGGGTAACTTTCGACTGAGAACGTGGCGTGGTGAATCGCGCTAGAGCTTTGCGGTTTTCACCCTTTGTTACTGTAGCTACCTGACTTTTCGAAGAAACCTAACAAACTTGAAGCCCTGGTAGGATTATCGCTCGCCTGTCATTCAATCTATCCTTGGCGACTAGCCGCTTCTCTGTCCTCTTCCGCCCGCGCATACAAAGCAGTGAGCGCGTAACATTATATTTGAATGACTTGCTTTGCATGGCATGAGAAACACTTTTACAACCAGTAGTACTCGCGAACTAGAGAGATTGCTTCCCTTTTCGCAGGCAGGAAAAGCTAAGGGGAGCGTGAAAACGACTACATTTTTCTCGGAAAAGTAGGCTTGTCCTTTGATTCTGCTTTACTCAAAATTTCATGGTGTTGCATACATCTTGTACTCACTCTACACACTTGAAGACAGTGTCTCAAATGCATCACAACCCACGTGTAGGTAAATAACTTTCAAACTAGTCATATTATTACAAATAGCTTACGTCATATCAGAGTTCGTGAGGTCTTAATAATATAAAATGGACTAAAATGTATTTCCTAGTTAACTATAAAAGCACTGCTATTATTTTCAGAATACGACTGCCTGTCCATACGATTAACATGAATTTTTTTTGTTCAAATCATTTTATGCTAAANCTATTATTTTCAGAATACGACTGCCTGTCCATACGATTAACATGAATTTTTTTTGTTCAAATCATTTTATGCTAAACCCAGACAATCACACCTCCTGACTGTCGCCGCCCAACATGCACATGGGTGCCATACTCTCCGATGGTAATCGGCGTACACGCGCTCGGCCATCCATGTGATGAGCCAGGAATTGGGATTCATCGGATCAGGCAACCATTTTCCAATCGTCCACAGGCCATTGTCGACTTGTGCCCGCTTCATCCGATGCTGTCGATGGCGTGCAGTCAGCGTAGGGATAAGAGTGGGTCTTCGGCTTCGCAGTCCCATCCGCAGCAGTTGATGAACCGTGTGTTGTGAAATATTGTGCTGGTCACCACTGTAGTACTTTTGCGAGATTTTTCGAACTGTGGCCGTGTGGTCGCTCCGAACAAAGCGAGACGGCCTGTGCTGCCCTTCGACATCGACGCGCCAACCTTAACACAAGGACGGACGACGTGTCGTGTTTCCCCATCGTTGCACCACATTTTATACGTGCTCACAACAGTGGCATGAGAGCAATCGACAGATTGTTTGAGATGCTGGTACCAGTAGTTATTAATAGTATGTTTTTGCGCCAGGGGCTGGGGCTTCGGGACGCAGGACGAGTGGCGTTCATCTTGGATGATGTCTTTTTCCCTCTTTTCCCTAGGAATTTCCCTTTTTTCCCTCAAACTGCCAAAATCACGAGAATTTCCCGAATTTCCCTCAAAAAATGTCTTGCGCAATTTCCGCCGATGACCTCACAATGTGGATCAGAGACTCTTTTTTGGGGAATGAGGGGTTGAGGGATTACCCTAACATGCTACGCGAGATTCTCGAAAGGGTATCTGCTCCGATTGGCTATGTGAGGCTCTCGGCTACGATTGGCTACGCGAGGCTCTCATTGCGTACGTATAAACATAGTTAGCTGTAATTTCCGAACCGTTTAAGATACAGTTAACAAATTCGTAACATAGATATCAACCCCGACAACGAAAATGTTCGCAGGGTCAAATATGTCCTAAGCATACTTATAAGCATAGTTGGTTGTAATTTCCGAACCCTTTAAGATACAGCTACCAAATTCGTAACATAGATCCCCCCCCCCCCTTCTAACAACGAAAATGACCTCAGGGTGAAATATGCCCTTGCTATTGCGACGATAACTTTAGTAGACAGCTAAAATGGAATGCCCGTCAACGGGAAAAAATGTTTGTTCATATGAACCAACCTTAAAAAAAAAAATTACAATATGACAATTGCAGTACACTATTTACCAGCGAAGTTAATATGACGTCACATTAGACGATTCGTGTGGTTCTTTTTCTTGCCACTAAACACCAAGTATTAAAACCAGCGGCCATGCAAGAGTCTACGCCACTGCTACATATTAATGATTAGATATTAAAAAGTGCAAAGGTAAATAGTTATAAACTCCTACCGACCGTTGCATGTTGAGTGAGCNGTTATAAACTCCTACCGACCGTTGCATGTTGAGTGAGCAACGAATGTTGTACATTACGTTAGACTGAAAACATTACAGTCTCGAAATGCTAATGCCAGCAGACATAAAAAAAATAATTTAAAAAAAATAGTTATCGCCTACCAACCAACACGTTTTGCACAAGTGGTGAGCACTGTACAGCGCATCACTCGAGGCTAGACAACACCACAAGTCTGAAAACTAGAGTGGTAGCCTTGATTTATACAGCGAAATAGTAAACTATGTTCTCCACGTACACCCTCCGTCCGAGCTATGATACAGCACAGAGGCACGCGAATACCACTAACAACCAACGCATAATGTGAGAGTATCGAGTAACGCACATGACATTAGACTAAAATAAAGTATTATGACAGAGTCGAGAAGCAGGGAGAGCGACAAGGTCGACACTGCTACATAACTATGTAAACAGATATAAAAAATAAAATGTAAAGCAAACAAGTTAAAAGTTCTTACCAACCAGCGCATATTGCATAAGCGTCGGGTGCTCTACGATGCTTACGATGATGCTCAACAAGGCCAGACCGTTCTGGTCAGTACAACAGCCGTTCCACCTCGGTTTAGTGCTTGCAAACTTACCACGGAGGTACTCAATGAATGTGGAAAGAACGTCCATACAGAAACCATACGACGAATTACCAGAAGAGCAGGATATAATGGCAGGGTACCTAGAAAGAAACCTTTTATTAATTAGGTAAATAGAAGAAAACTACTTATGTTCGCAAAAGACCACGCTGACAAAGAGGAAAGCTGGTGTGGTGATATTTATGCTGATGAGACGAAATTGATTGTGTTTGGTTCAGATGTAAGGGTAACAGTATGGCGCAAGCCAAATGAGGNATGGCAGGGTAACAGTATGGCGCAAGCCAAATCAGGAGCTAAAACCTGGGAACATACAACCTACTGTGAAACACAGTTGAGGTAGTATTATGATCTGGGGTTGCATATCTTCAGTAGGTGTTGGAGAGGCTGCTATGTGTCAATGGAACAATTGAAAAGGAAAACTATCTCAACATCCTGAAAGCAAACCCACACAAGATTGCNCGCTGCTATGTGTCAATGGAACAATTGAAAAGGAAAACTATCTCAACATCCTGAAAGCAAACCCACACAAGATTGCTGATAGTCTGGGCATTAGGAACATGTTTAAGTTCTACCAAGACAATGACCCAAAACACAAGTCGTACATTGTCAGGAGCTGGTTTTTGTATAACTGTCCCAAAGTCATTAACACACATCCTAAATCACTCTACCTGAATCCCATAGAAAATATGTGGGATGAACTCTATGAAGACTGAGTAACAATTAGGTCCATAAAATAATTATAGAAAAGTTTAAAGGACGAATGGAGTAAGATTGGCTCCGAATGTACAAGGAAAATAATTGCTAATATACCAAAACGCCTGCGAGAAGTAATTTAAGAGAATGGCCATGCTTCCCGGTACTAAGACTGTGTTTAGTTTGCAAAGAGGATTATGTTCGTGTTTGAATGATGATGGCCGAATATTTTAAGGTGGCGTACTTATGCAGCATGGGATGGCAAAATCATATTGTTTGTTAAGTTGCATTGCTCATTTCTGTTATTGGCTGCCGCTATATTTCATTTAAAGCACACGGTAATAATTGTGCAATATGATTGTTTATCTTCATTTCTAATGTAACATAAGGCCATGAAACTGCGATAATCATAAATGGCCGAATATTAGTGTGAGCCACTGTATTAACATTAACAAAAGAAAGTCGGAATTTTTTGGGTTTCCTTAGTGTTTTTTTTTTGTCTGTTCTTTAAAGTTTTAGGATTAGCAAATTGTACACACGTGTCATTCTCTTATTGGAACGTGTATCTGGACAATGCCAGTTGTATAAAACCCTTAACAATTTTGGTTTAACCGTACACGTTACAACATTTATTATACTCATATTTACAGTAGAAGTGCTGACGAAAATATGTAAAAGTCGGCTAAACTTAAAACTATTAGGTAATACCTTGGTAGTATGAGTGTAGTTGCAATCAAATATCCTAATTGTATATGTCGGCATCGCGTCTATAATATCTACGTTGGAAGGGTTAAATCACACCCTGCCCCCCCCCCNTCTCTCTCTCTCTCTCTCTCTCTACTCTCCATTCCAGACTTTCACCCGGAATTTGCTCGTTGGTTCGAGTTTCTGGATGTACCGTATTCATTTTCTTGGAATTAAATGTCTGATAGTAGTATATTTTCTTTTCGCAAAGCTTACAGTATTGGGTGAACCACGGCACTTTGTAATTCGGTCCGTGCATTGGGTTTTAAAAAAATGATATCGTACTAGGTGTTACATCGTCTCGTTACATGTCCTGCAATGTTCCTTTATGTCCTGTAATGTCAAACTAACGCGAGCAAAAGCGAAGCAAAATACACTGATTAGTTCAGCCATTTCAATAACTTCAGCTTAAATGCATATCATGGGGAGTGCGGACTGATATGCGTGTTTGTAGTCTATTCGCGTTATCTTCACAGTTCCTGAGTCTAACCTTTGAAAACTCGACCTATGTACGACGTGTTTGGTTGTTTCCTAAATACGTATGTCATATATCACAAGCATACATATATTAAAACCGAGAGAAAATTGGTAATTTGTAAGAAATGGTTCTGCAAAAAAAATATTTAAACTGAGTGCGCACGAATGCGGTGCGTTGTCCCTTTGACGTAATTTTCTAAACTGAGTAAAGTTTAGCTTCGTTTGCATGAGGCGGAGTAATAGCCTGAAAGTAGAACTTCGGCAGGGCTCCAGGAATGTCGTAATTAACCTTGAATGGACTATATTATTTGATCTTCTCAAATTTGACCGTGTGAAGTGTACGCAAACAGTCTGCAGAAGTTAGTGTGTTGTTGGGAGTTGAGAATCGTTATATCAGAGTGTGAATGTATCCGAATTTTAATTACGAGCTAATTTTTTTTTACACAAGTATTTAGTAAAACAGTGTTAACGGTAATTGAATGGGCCGTTGACAGCGATTATTTTTCGANCGAATTTTTTTTTTTTACACAAGTATTTAGTAAAACAGTGTTAACGGTAATTGAATGGGCCGTTGACAGCGATTATTTTTCGACGCAACTGTCCTTCAAGACAGATATGCAGTGGTCAGCCACGTTGTTAGAAATAGTTTAAATGGACGAAATGTTTACTTATGCTGTATCAACTCAACACGGCTATTTGTGCGGAATATGCAATTTTCTGTGTATAAAGTCGACGTTTGTGCCATTTTCAGTCACGAGGTTAGTACTAGTGTTTTTGTCGACGATGTTGGTGAAGCTAATAATGTCTGTATTTTGTTTAATATAGGTTTGCAGCTGATGGAATTTTGCACTGACTGCCAACTAGCTTCATTAAAGAGAATTTTTACTGTGAGCGCCCCAGATCGCTGTGCTCGGGCAGCCGACGCGGCTCAACCGGGCGGCGGTAGCTCGTATTGGCGACGACCTAGCTGGTTACAAACTGTTACAAAAATATTGGGCGCGTGTTGGCAACATCGCAAATGGTTATTAGGAGAGTAATATTTTTAGCGCGGCATCAGGCTGCGCGCGCGGGTACACCTCCCCCCTCGCTGGACATACCCCGCTGCTTAGATTTACCCACCAACAGTATAGACTATTCGAGATTTCTTCACGCTTTTTGAATCAAACCTTTGAAAAATCACCCCATGCATGACATGTTTCCTAAATAAGTTAGGCCATGTATCACAAGCGTTTTCTACTTACGTTAACGTAAAATCATACCTCATGTGTATTAAATTGAAAGTTAACGTGTATTTTATCCATAAATTATTAAATTTTAACTTTAAATTATTTAATTTTAACTATAATTTATATGAATAAAAAAAGCAGAAAATAGGTGTTCGTAATGCCTATAGACTGTTCACTGTAAAGCGAGCACTTTTGAGGCCCTAGTTACTTTTCCTTACAGCCATTNTTAATTTTAACTATAATTTATATGAATAAAAAAAAGCAGAAAATAGGTGTTCGTAATGCCTATAGACTGTTCACTGTAAAGCGAGCACTTTTGAGGCCCTAGTNGGGCGGCGGTAGCTCGTATTGGCGACGACCTAGCTGGTTACAAACTGTTACAAAAATATTGGGCGCGTGTTGGCAAAATCGCAAATGGTTATTAGGAGAGTAATATTTTTAGCGCGGCATCAGGCTGCGCGCGCGGGTACACCTCCCCCCTCGCTGGACATACCCCGCCAACAGTATAGACTATTCGAGATTTCTTCACGCTTTTTGAATCAAACCTTTGAAAAATCACCCCATGCATGACATGTTTCCTAAATAAGTTAGGCCATGTATCACAAGCGTTTTCTACTTACGTTAACGTAAAATCATACCTCATGTGTATTAAATTGAAAGTTAACGTGTATTTTATCCATAAATTATTAAATTTTAACTTTAAATTATTCAATTTTAACTATAATTTATATGAATAAAAAAAGCAGAAAATAGGTGTTCGTAATGCCTATAGACTGTTCACTGTAAAGCGAGCACTTTTGAGGCCCTAGTTACTTTTCCTTACAGCCATTTTTTTTATCCTGTAACCACCTTTTTATATAAATATTGCCATGTAAGTAGTAATCACAGTGTGTGTATTCCACCGTACCCGGAAGTTAACGCCAAAGGCTAAAATGAAATATGTCTCAACTATTATTACAAATGAGACATCTTTCAAAAGTGCTCACTTTACCGGGAATAGTCTATAGTAAGAAATAGTTCTAATGCTAAGTATTATTACACTGAGTGCGCATGAATGCGGTGCACTCTACCTTTGGTGTTATTTTTTTAAGACTGTTAAGCTGTGATATCCTGTTAATGAATATAACTTGAGCAGGGCTTCAGAAAAGTTGGAAGTATCCGTGAATGGCCTACAACAGTACTTGGCGGCGAGTGAGCGCGGAGGGCACGCAGATTTGCTTATCTAGTACAGAGTTAAGTATCTGGTAAAATTGTACGAAGCATATAAAACTATTTAACGTTTTTCGTGCGTTTCTTGGGTGGTATTTTCAAGTTTTTTTTTACTTCTTTTGCACCACAATTTCCTTGTAGCCCCCCCCCCTACCTTCTATTAATAGCTATTCATAGTTTGCTCTGAGAATATAACAACGTACCTATGCGATTATTATTCAGCATGATAAATGCTGTCGACTCATCCGGTTTTTTTTATATTTTTTTTTTTTCGGAATTTTCTGAAAAAACCCCTATTCACATTTACCGAAGGTCGAACTAACATATTATTTGTATGATGCACAAGAAGACTGTGTTGCATTTGTTGTTGCGTTCGTCATAAAACCCATGCAACTGAAGGCTAAGAACGTTAGTTGCCCTGTGGTTGGAACGCCAGTCGCAAACCGCAACACTTCAGTGCTTCTCTCCTTACACTTCAAGGTCAGCCTAAGAAATTCACTTCTGATTGCAAGCACGCGTCTTTTTCTCTGCGGGGTGTGGTTGGGGGGGAATCTTTTAAGCAACATGTAAACAAATGTAATTGTGTTATTAGCTCTGAAACAAGTAATTACTCCCGTATATTAACAAAGTATGCTTTATTTCGGCCATGTATCACTTTTTGAGAATATTGGGCATATAAAGTGATTAAATACTCAAATTAATTTACGTTACTGCGTGAAATTGACCCCATAAATATTTCGGAACATTTACCTGAGACGGAAGTAAAATACTAGGAAGGCAAATCGAAAATTATCAATTGTGTGAGCTACCTCTACGTTTGGGAAAANCTGAGACGGAAGTAAAATACTAGGAAGGCAAATCGAAAATTATCAATTGTGTGAGCTACCTCTACGTTTGGGAAAAAGTTTGACAAAATAATCGTTTTGCACAAAACTTAGATACCAGTGTGTTTATAATCTAATAAATCATTGGCATTNAAAAGTTTGACAAAATAATCGTTTTGCACAAAACTTAGATACCAGTGTGTTTATAATCTAATAAATCATTGGCATTGTTGATTTTTATATTAAATACGTAATTTTCATAAATGCATTTAAATTGTAAATCAATTGCGGNAAATCATTGGCATTGT
Source organism: Clitarchus hookeri (assembly GCA_002778355.1). Classification (NCBI taxonomy): domain Eukaryota; kingdom Metazoa; phylum Arthropoda; class Insecta; order Phasmatodea; family Phasmatidae; genus Clitarchus; species Clitarchus hookeri. The sequence goes on along the minus strand of NQII01000366.1, from coordinate 526,907 downwards.
TGATTTTTATATTAAATACGTAATTTTCATAAATGCATTTAAATTGTAAATCAATTGCGGGTATCCTGTGAATAATAAAAAGCATCCCACTTGTAAAACTTAAATTTGTGTTTTAAACAACACCATGAAATATATGTAAAAATTTTCAAATGCAGAAATAGTAGTACAAGTAGGCCTATGTATGTTGGTAATAGTTAAATAAGTAGTTTTTTTCTAAGCAGTGTGAATTGAAACACAGGTCAGCCACATGGCAGTGTTTATCCACATGTGGCGTGGAGGGANAAATCATTGGCATTGTTGATTTTTATATTAAATACGTAATTTTCATAAATGCATTTAAATTGTAAATCAATTGCGGCTATCCTGTGAATAATAAAAAGCATCCCACTTGTAAAACTTAAATTTGTGTTTTAAACAACGCCATGAAATATATGTAAAAATGTTAAAATGCAGAAATAGTAGTACAAGTAGGCCTATGTATGTTGGTAATAGTTAAATAAGTAGTTTTTTTTTCTAAGCAGTGTGAATTGAAACACAGGTCAGCCACATGGCAGTGTTTATCCACATGTGGCGTGGAGGGATGTGCAGTGTGTTGGAAGAACAAAACGATATGGGCTCGCATAATTATACAATTTATTGGGAATACACAAAAAAATGCACATAACAAATATTCCGCTCCTGCCCCTCCAGGCGTTTGCCACTTCGTCTTGCCTTCCTTTTTTTGGACCGGCATCACGATTACGTTACATAACACGCATCATGTGACACTTTCACGTGTACGTGAAACGTCATTGTTTTGTCTCTTACGATGGGTCACTTTCACATGCAAACTTCATGTACCGGATAAAAATGTATCGAAAGATATTGTTGCTTCTCATTTTAAAAACTTTTCGAAACCGATGTTACACAACCGTATATATAACTTCCATGCGGCGAAGAATAAGATTGCTAGTTTTCGCCGTTCGTGATTCATTGAAACTGTAGAAACTATAAAAACTAGATAGTGATAACCTCCCGTAAGAAATGCGCGTGTGGGAAATGCGTAAATAGTTGCAGTAATTGTGTATGTGGATCAAACTACACGCGACACGCCTATTCAGCCTCACTGCAAACTACACTGCTATTAACGCATACGAATATTTCCTTATAAATATTTCATAATAGTTGTTAATGTGCAGGATGATATGAATTCTACCGACAAACATCGGCAGGTGATTCCTCGTCAAAAAATAAGGTCGAAAATACGACTTGCAACCTAAGTTTATTCCGGAAGGGTGTAATCACCCTTTAAGTGTGCTGAAAAAGTGTTTATTGCTTATAACACAGCCAGAATGGGAGACAAATTGTAATGTTTTATATCAATGGAATGGTGGAAATTATTTATTTATTTATTTAATGTAACGTCAGTGAATCGCAGGTTTAGCTTCAGATGCTTAGGGAGTGTACGTTTGAAATTGCGTAACATTTTAAGACAATACCCGTTTTTTGTATTCGTAAAAATGATTTTGAGCCGTTAAGAATTAGTTTCACATGACGCTTAATTTCGATAAGATTACGCAGAATAGTTTTAGTTATTGCAATTATGTTATCTGTTCTTTTCTGTTATGCGTAGGTGTGAACATCTATCGGGTTTGAGTGTGTGTGTATCAGTGGAATTTGTAAGGTTAACTGTCTCGATTATTTTCCCCCCTGAATGTAGTACTTCCTTTAGATTCCATTAAAATTTTTGCAATGATTTTGACAANCTGTCTCGATTATTTTCCCCCCTGAATGTAGTACTTCCTTTAGATTCCATTAAAATTTTTGCAATGATTTTGACAATATTTGTATGAGAAATTTCTTGAAAACTGCCTATAATATTCCTTGTAGTTGTGGTAGGAACGCTCCGTATAATGTTTACTTAAACCGTTGCAGTTTTTTTTTAATACCATTTAACTCTAGACGAGGATAAGCTCCTACGAGTAACAAGGGCGTTGATAGAAAGAACTTTAGGAAGTGGTAACATTTGTTGTGAAGAGTCTTCTGGAAGATTTCACTTCGCATTATCCGAGAGTTCTGGCTTTAATATGTGCCTGTTTGCCACCTTTTTTAAGCCGCTCTTATCTGAACTTAACATTTATGGATGGCAGTGAGCATGGTTACGATACAACGCCAAACTACTGTGTATCGTGGCAAAAAAAGGAGGAGGGGGTCATATAAAGATAAGAATACCGGGCGTTATATGTGACGCAATGTTGGCGTAAATTGTAGTATCCTATGTTGGTGGTGAATGGACTTAATTGGTAATGTTGTGGAGCTCTCTTTTATAGAAAATGTTATAGCCGTACCGTGGTAAGTCGTTATGCGGCTCGGTGATTGATGGTGGTAAAATATTGCATATTTCTTTGGGTCTGATGAAGTTTTCGCATTTCGATATTATCAAAACTTACAGTTTTGGCTTTTTTATGTATATAATTTTAATTAGTGTTAACTCGGAATAAACACCTAAAACGATGCCGCTTCTCTCCCCGCTGTATTTAATCCTGCGTGTCGCTTAGCGATTGATTATACCTCGGTTTGTTCTTGAGCAAGAGTTTGTCGGTCGCTGGAAATTGCTGTCCAAGCAAGTTTTAAATCTGTAGCTTTATCGCCATTTTTTTTTGGTATGGGTAAGTATCCTGAGATTTCCTTGTAAATGCTACATTACGTTTAAAAAAACCTGTGAAATCTTGCTTGGGGGGAGGAGGGGGGCTCGTGGGACAAGAATATTGCGGTTTTCATACTCCAAGTGAGGATAGTTGTTAGGCATTGGGTATCATATTTTCTAAGTTACTGTTAAAGGATGATATTTGTAACGTTTTCGCTCTAAAACCACAGTGGCTAGAAGTATTGGTCTGAAGGCAGTTGTGGTATAAAGGTAACAGTATACAAAAAACATTACATTCAAGTACACACGATTTCATTCAGACACTGTATGAGTATATGTAAGTTTCCTGTAAACCTAAATGAATCAAGTCAGTCACGTTGTTTCCAAGTAAATCAATAATGTTGAGAGACATGCAGCGCTTGGCGCCAAACAAGTATTGGTTTCGTAAACGTATTGCTGTTAACCCATGCTCCATAAGACAAACCTGTTCAGCTTTCACTCTGTGTGCGCATAAGTCATTTAAGGACACAAACGAAACTATTGGAAAACCTTTTACTACCGCCAAAAATATTGTGTAAAGGTTCAAAAAAACAAAAATATTGCGAAATGCCCAAAGTTGTACCAAAAGTAGCCAGAAACCCTAAACTGATTGCACCAAAAGATAGCAGCGTCAGTGGAAAACTATATAGGAAGTAGTTAAAAATAGTATGTTCTGCATCAGGGGTGCTGGGCGTGGGACGAGAGGACCAGTAGCGGCCATCTTGGATGATGTCAACCTCCTGCTCTCTACCACAACAGCAGCCATTTTCCCAGTCGGTTAGCCTCTTGCCCTCATTTCACTCCGACGATTGCCATTTTCCCAGATAATCGAGAGGCTGCCATCTTGGATGACATAATTCCAAGTCGGCAGCAGCCATATTGGATTTACCTTCCTGCGCAGTCATTCCTGGCCAACAGAGGCCATCTTGGTCCCTACTTCATGCTCTTGCATTCCTGTGGTTTTCTCAGTCCTCCCGCATGTGAATATTTCCCCATTCTACAGAGGCAACCATCTTGCCTGAAGAATAGAGTCCATCGCCCAATCATGCAACTTCTCTCACCATGCTCTGTCATTCCACATTGGTTTTCTTATATTCCTTCTGGGTTCCTTTTACCTTACATCCTATCATTCCACATTGGTTTTCTTATATTCCTTCTGGGTTCCTTTCACCTGACACCCTAGTGGTTCATAATCTTGCATTCCTACCAGAGGTCCCTACTTCATTCTCTTGCATACCAGGCCAACGACGTCAATCGTGGTCTCTAGTTCATGCTCTCGCATTCCTACCAGATGTCCCTACATCATGCTCTCGCATTCCTACCAGATGTCCCTACATCATGCTCTCACATTCCTACCAGATGCCCCTACTACTTCATGCACTCGCATTCCATATGGGAGGTTTCCTCAGTCCTCTTGACCTGACACCTTGGCAGGGACAAGTCTCATACCTATAAGCATAGTTCCCTGTAATTTCCGAACCGTTTAAGATAGTCATCAAATTTGTAACATAGACATCATTCCGGCAAGGAAAATTATCAGAACCATTTAGGCTCTATACGTACTGATAAGCATAGTTGGCTGTAATTTCTGAACTGTTTAAGTTATAGTCACCAAATTCGATAATAGTGGTATGNCCTCAGTCCTCTTGACCTGACACCTTGGCAGGGACAAGTCTCATACCTATAAGCATAGTTCCCTGTAATTTCCGAACTGTTTAAGATAGTCATCAAATTTGTAACATAGACATCATCCCGGCAAGGAAAATTATCAGAACCATTTAGGCTCTATACGTACTGATAAGCATAGTTGGCTGTAATTTCTGAACTGTTTAAGTTATAGTCACCAAATTCGATAATAGTGGTATGAGTGCTGCTATCATGCCAAGTAGTTTAGTAAAAGCTAGAATGCACATAGACATGGGAAAGAACGATTGACCACAAGGACCAACTACAAAAATGACTACAATATTACAAGTGCGATATGTATTATGCAACTTGTAAAGACTGTTTCCCTTTGCATGTCACAAAACATACATACATTTAAAGCATTAGTCCCACAAGAGACTTCACTGCTACGCGTAAATGCAAACGGATATAAAAAAAATTATTATAGCAAATAGTTATAAGCATTTAACAACCTATATATTACGCGAGCATCGTGCGCTGTATATCACGTTAGTCGAAAATAAAAATACATTTGCGAAACTGTGAAGTTTAGATGTGATAAGGCTAACACTGCTACACACTAATGTAAATATATGTAAAAAGTAAATGTAAAGGAAAAATAGTTATACGCACATACCAACCAGCGCAATTATATAATACACAAGCGTCGAGTGATGCACGCTATGTGTTAAACGATGCTATACAATACCAGACCGTCCTGGCCAGTACATCAGAATAGTAAACGATTTCCTCACGAACCGACTGAAACGAAACCATCGCATTCAGTGTACAACCAACATTCACACTACTAGCAGCAGAAACGCATCCTACCCGGCCGACTTCGTACGATCAACTAACGTCGTGAGAATCTGCAAGACCTCTCTGGCGGCCGATCGACAGACCAGTCTAGTCGCTCATGCACTTTCCTTTACAAGAGGAATTCAGTTATACGGTACAGGGTAACAATTCATTTCGTTTAAATACATCAAGCAGTCAATATTAGCAGTGTTAGGCATGGTAACCCTCAATAAACAGCCATANAATTCATTTCGTTTAAATACATCAAGCAGTCAATATTAGCAGTGTTAGGCATGGTAACCCTCAATAAACAGCCATATAATGAAAAAATAAAGGTGTATATAATTGCAATGTTAACATGACATACATAGCTGTTGGTTACAGTAAAACACGTANGAATGAAAAAATAAAGGTGTATATAATTGCAATGTTAACATGACATACATAGCTGTTGGTTACAGTAAAACACGTATGTGTTAATGTAAATAAACACTGACAGCCTAATGTGAGGGTAGGATATATCAAGTNTTGGTTACAGTAAAACACGTATGTGTTAATGTAAATAAACACTGACAGCCTAATGTGAGGGTAGGATATATCAAGTTTAAAAAATATGAAACTGTCCTATACATAAAAAAAATCACTCGAGCACAGTACACTATGTTAGGCGAACAATTTATTTTGTGAAGTGTGGGGAAACAATAAGAGGCCAACACTGCTACACACTAATGAAAACATATAATAAATAATATGTAAATGAAAAATAGTTATAAGGACTTACCAACCAGCACAGTGACATGTTACATGAGTGACAGATTCTGTACGATATGTTATACGATGCCAGACAAGACCAAGTCCTCCCAGCCAGTACAACAGAATAGCAAACAACTTCCTTACGAACCGACTGAAACGAAACAGTCAAATTCAGAGTACAACCAACACTAGCAGCAGCAGAATGCGTCCGACCCGACCAATGTTGTGCGAACAACTAACCTCGTGGATAAACTGTAAGACTCCCTTAAGCGATCGATCGAGCACTTTCTGTAAGAGCACCAGGTGTAGACCTCGGCATGACAAAGCGAGGGTGCATATCATTAGCAGAGAGACGCATGATAGGCTCCAGAATAGCAGCTGAAGTCAGTTTTCGACAGCAAGTCCCACGCTACTGTTTTGTTGCTTTTTAGCCTACTTTCCCTATAAAGATACCCTTGCAATAATGCGAACGTAATGTCAGATGTGTACCCACTTCCCCTCTAAAANGCCTACTTTCCCTATAAAGATACCCTTGCAATAATGCGAACGTAATGTCAGATGTGTACCCACTTCCCCTCTAAAATTTTTAACCCGTGAATATTATTTCACCAAACACCCTACACCCTACACCCTACGTACTTACCAAGGGCATCCTACGTTTATAGTTTTCTACCATGCTGTGTTCTTGTTTTCAAAATTGTGAACATTTTAATATTTTGGGAGCCATTTCATATTTCGGAAACCATTTAACCAGCTTGAATCAAATTTCCTATTTAGACTGTTCATCGTGTAAATATTTAATTTAGGCTAGTATATTATTGGTCTGTCATTTCAGAAGATAGATAGCACAGCGTGAAAAAATTGAGTTTTTACATTGTATCTCTGAAAGTATCCAATAATTCTCGGCAAATTTCGCAGGTAACTAATATTATGGTAGGTCATGTTACCATTTACGAGTTATGTGGATATGGCACTTAATTTCAACATGGTGGCCATTTACATAATGTAGGTTAATTTGGTATATAAATCATTTCGTTTAACCAATGTCGACCTAACGTGGTGCATTGAAAGTACCACATATAAGAGTGTGAGATATATTAATGCATATCCTATTTTCTTTGCCATTTTGTAAGATAGTGCCACATAAAAAAAATTAGTTTCCTGGCATATCTTGAAGAAAGAAATAGATTCCTACCAAATTTGTCCATGTATGCTAATATATATTTTAAGNAAGTTTCCTGGCATATCTTGAAGAAAGAAATAGATTCCTACCAAATTTGTCCATGTATGCTAATATATATTTTAAGTGGGCCAAACACTTATTTTAAAAATGGTGGTCGTATAAATATTTTTATTACTATGCTATATAAAACGATGGAATCAATTTCAACTGAACTTTGTATGGTTTAAGATATATAATATGAAATGCCATGTTAACATGTGCAATTTAAATTGATAAGAAAGTTGTTTTAAACGTGGCGACCATATAGCTATTTTAGGCAACTTTGGTATATATNATACACACACACACACACACACCATACCATAGTGTCTGACCAATTTCGACCAAACCGTGTATGGTGAAAATATCAACTTCAAACATCAAATTTGGTAACACATTGCCTTCTGTGTCAGTTATTTTGTAAAATAGCATCGCATTAAAAAAAATTGTAATTTCGGGGAAAAAAACAGATTCCTTCCATATTTGGCGAACAAAAAAATACTACAATGTCCCATATAAGCTGATACGTTTAAGTGGGTTACACTAGTATTTTTTAATGGTTGCTATATGATAATTTTTATATTACGTTTTATTTACGAAACCATGTAATTAAGTTTGGTTAAATTTTGTATGTTGGCAGTAGTATATATTGTAATTATTAAATACTAGCTGTGCCCGCGCCTCCGCTTGCGTGTGCTATAGAATTATTCGTTAAACATTTCTAATTAATTTTTTTTTCTTTGATTAATATGAAGTTTTTAATGGGGATACAGCAGCTTGAATTTTACGTATTTATTTATTGAGAAATTAAATATTATAAACGCTTATTAGTATTTCCCTGTTACAAATGCTACCGCGAAGTTTTTTTTATGTCTTTTTATTCTATACAATGCTTTANAGATGCTACCGCAAAGTTTTTTTTATGTCTTTTTATTCTATACAATGCTTTACTACATTATATCGTTTAATCTTTAACGGTTTAGATAGCGTATTGCAAGAGCGCGCTGGCGGCAAACTTTTTTCCGACTTGATTCACTATTATCGTCACTGCTTATTCCTTATGTTAGTTTATGTAACAAATACTGAAATATGGTCAGAGAACATAGCTATGAATTTTTAAAAAAACACGTAATTCGGGTAAGTGGTTCTCGAGTGATAAGCGCACTAACAGATAGGCTGAGAGACTTTGAGTTTTATAATATGTATAGATGTAGACAGGAAGCCTCCTATCCCCTCCCACTCCCCCCGTGTATAAGATAGTTCCACGTTTATGCCAAACAAATATTACTACGGTAGGCTATGCCAACTGATGTGTTTTGAGTGGACCATGCACGTGCTTTAAAAATGATGGCAAATATTTTATTTCAACGCGCACGTTCCTTTTACCTTAGTATTTTAGAGTAGTGCCTACTTCATCAAATTTAGTCTTGTACATACATATNCAACGCGCACGTTCCTTTTACCTTAGTATTTTAGAGTAGTGCCTACTTCATCAAATTTAGTCTTGTACATACATATGTAGAAAAAAAGAAGTAGGCTGATTATTTATATTGGTAACTTTGTTTACTTAGTAACAGAAATTTTGACGTCCAAGCAAATGGTAATTTATTGCTGCATAAATTACAGTAAAATTGGTATTGTATTTACCGCTATGGGAATAGTCATGGTTTAAAAACTGTGCACCGCGACAGTTGCACCAGGCTGTGTACGCAGCTTTCTATTAAATAATCCTACTCTCAGATTAACTTTTGGAACTGCGCCCAAGGGAATGTAGTAAGATGTGGCAGTGAGTGCAACACCTGCAGACCTTGTTACGTCACTAGCTCGCACAAAATAAAATCGGGCTTCCATTCATGAAACTACACCATGTTGACAGAACGATTTACTGTAATGGCTCTTCTTTGTTTATAAGCTTTCGCAGTTTGTCGGCGAGACGCTAGACCGCTGCTGACGTGNGATTTACTGTAATGGCTCTTCTTTGTTTATAAGCTTTCGCAGTTTGTCGGCGAGACGCTAGACCGCTGCTGACGTGGTCACCCGGGTTCTAATCTTGCTCATCACGCGATTTTGTTTTCACATTAAATGCATTTGCAAATTGGTTAACTAAGAGAATGAGTACAGCCACATTTACCTGCTGGACTAGTTTGGTTTTGTAGGTGCGGCTACGAAATTAGGTACGGCATGCTTATTTGCGTAGCAGCGCTAAATTTTTCATATAATGCATAGAGTGGAAAGGGAGCGAGAAAGTTAGGGGCAGGATGAAGTTGATTTAGCACATGCACAGTACTCACACGGGCACACGACACAAATCTTTGAAGCTACAATGTCGCACGCGTTCAAAAGTTCTGGAAGCTGTCTTGAGATTAGCAGAAGATCTTGAAAGAGCATTTGTGCGTTTTGGAAAATAATGAATTATTATGTTACTTATGATATTGCTTTCGTAAGGAGCTGTGCTAGGTAGGTATAAATGGACTAAACGTCGGAATTTTGTTCCGTCACACCACAGTCGCAGACAGTATTCGAAGCCAACTACCATATGTATGCCACACACACTAGTTAAATACATTATTTTTCACCTGTCTTCATCTTCACGTGAACTCTATGGTATCCACGTTCTGAGTGAACACGCACAGCGCGCATGCGTAGGAATGATATAATATACTTATATTGCTGGCAATTAAAATAGTAAACACAAAGGAGGACGCACATGGGGGAATGTTTATAACAGAGCAGGGTAATGACGTGATTAGTGGTTCGGCCGAGTAGCGCAAAACGTGCGCCAATGGCGACATTGATAATATTAGTTGGAAAATGGCGATTGTGCGCCCAGACGGGGGGGCCACGGAGTCCCTGTGACCTTCTTGGATGAGTCACGCGGCTGCCTCCTCTGTTATTCCCCCACCTTTTTACACGGAATGCAAGAGCGAGAAGTGGGGACATCCAAAATGGTCGCCATTTGGCAGGAATGACAGAACGGGATGGTAAATATAACATGGCCAATGTTGACAAGGAATGACAGAGCAGGTGATTTGTCTTGAGACGTCATACAAAATGGCTGCCGCGGCTCTGCTACTGGCGCATAATCGCAATTTTCCTACCCCTGATAAGAGNCAGGTGATTTGTCTTGAGACGTCATACAAAATGGCTGCCGCGGCTCTGCTACTGGCGCATAATCGCAATTTTCCTACCCCTGATAAGAGGTGTATAAGTGGTGGTCGGGAGCCGCTGAGAAGTAATGACAATGTTTTCCCACCCTTCGTGTGCACAGATGGAGTGAACGTGCCGCATCGAAGAACTTAGACAACCATACGTGCAGGCTTTTACCTTTGAGCGCGGTATAATCGCGGTGACAGACATTTAGTGTACATGGCGATTACGGACCGTACAACCACATCAAATAACTTTGCTCACGAGTCTGTCCGCACACACTTACGTNGATTTACTGTAATGGCTCTTCTTTGTTTATAAGCTTTCGCAGTTTGTCGGCGAGACGCTAGACCGCTGCTGACGTGTCACCCGGGTTCTAATCTTGCTCATCACGCGAGTTTGTTTTCACATTAAATGCATTTGCAAATTGGTTAACTAAGAGAATGAGTACAGCCACATTTACCTGCTGGACTAGTTTGGTTTTGTAGGTGCGGCTACGAAATTAGGTACGANTGGACTAGTTTGGTTTTGTAGGTGCGGCTACGAAATTAGGTACGACATGCTTATTTGCGTAGCAGCGCTAAATTTTTCATATAATGCATAGAGTGGAAAGGGAGCGAGAAAGTTAGGGGCGGGATGAAGTTGATTTAGCACATGCACAGTACTCACACGGGCACACGACACAAATCTTTGAAGCTACAATGTCGCACGCGTTCAAAAGTTCTGGAAGCTGTCTTGAGATTAGCAAAAGATCTTGAAAGAGCATTTGTGCGTTTTGGAAAATAATGAATTATTATGTTACTTATGATATTGCTTTCGTAAGGAGCTGTGCTAGGTAGGTATAAATGGACTAAACGTTGGAATTTTGTTCCGTCACACCACAGTCGCAGACAGTATTCGAAGCCAACTACCATATGTATGCCACACACACTAGTTAAATACATTATTTTTCACCTGTCTTCATCTTCACGTGAACACGCACAGCGCGCATGCGTAGGAATGATATAATATACTTATATTGCTGGCAATTAAAATAGTAAACACAAAGGAGGACGCACATGAAGGACCCCACATGGGGGAATGTTTATAACAGAGCAGGGTAATGACGTGATTAGTGGTTCGGCCGAGTAGCGCCAATGGCGACATTGATAATATTAGTTGGAAAATGGCGATTGTGCGCCCAGACGGGGGGGCCACGGAGTCCCTGTGACCTTCTTGGATGAGTCACGCGGCTGCCTCCTCTGTTATTCCATGTCAACGTCGGGCATGTTTGATTCCCCTCCCGCTCTGTCATTCCTGGCCAATGGCAACCATCTTGGATGTCCCCACTTCACGCTCTTGCATTTCATGTGGGTTTTTTTCTCAGTCCTACCGACCTCCTTTGTTTTCTCACGCTGTCTCTTCATAACATAATCATCACCCCCGACAACGAAAAGGACCGCAGGGTCAAATATGCCCTAAGCGCACTTATAAGCATAGTTGACTGTAATTTCCGAACAGTTTTAGATAGGCACCAAATTCATAAGTCATCGCCCCCGACGATGAACAGGGTCACGGGGAAGCACGCCCTATGTCCACTTATAAGCATAGTTGCCCACCATTTCCCACCCACCGAAGCTATAGGCATCAAATTCATATCATAAAAATCTCCTCTGATGAACAGGGTGGTGGGATCAAATAAACTTTAAGGCTTCTTAGTCGACAGACATTTCCTGTCCACCGAAGCTGATATGAATTTGATGGTCGTAGCTTCGGAAGGTGGGAAACGTCGGGCAACTATGCTTATAATAGGGTTTAAGATGTACTTGTTCCTACCGCCCAATTTGTCACTGGAGGTGAGGCCTATGATATTAATTTGGTGAATATAGCTTCTGTGGTTGGGAAACGGAAGCCAACTATGCTTATACGAGGACTTAGGGTGTACTTGACACCACCATCATGTTAGTTGTCGGCTGCGATGTCTGTTAAGAATTGGACGACTATAGCTTCGGTGGATGGGAAATGTCTGTCGACTATGCTTATAAAATGCATTAAAGTTTACTTGACGTTACTACCCTGTTCTTCATCAGAGGAGATATATTTGTGATGTGAATTTGATGCCTATAGCTTCGGTGGGTGCGAAATGGTGGGCAACTATGCTTATAAGTGGGTTTAGGTTGTGCTTGACACTACGGCCCAGTTCGCGGGGTTGATACCTGTGTTATGAATTTGGTGGCTGTATCTTAAATGGTTCTGAAATAACATCCAACTATGCTTATAAGTGGACTTAAGACATAATTGACCTTGCGGTCCTTTTCTTTGTCAGGGGTAATGCCTATGTTAAAAGCACGAAAAAATAAATGACATCGGTAGGACTCTGAGAAAAACCCCACACTCTGAATGCGAGAGCATGAAATAGGGACATCTGGTAGGTTTATGAGAATCCTCCCCCCCCCCAACCTTTTTACACGGAATGCAAGAGCGAGAAGTGGGGACATCCAAAATGGTCGCCATTTGGCAGGAATGACAGAACGGGATGGTAAATATAACATGGCCAATGTTGACAATGAATGACAGAGCAGGTGATTTGTCANTTGTCTTGAGACGTCATACAAAATGGCTGCCGCGGCTCTGCTACTGGCGCATAATCGCAATTTTCCTACCCCTGATAAGAGGTATATAAGTGGTGGTCGGGAGCTGCTGAGAAGTAATGACAATGTTTTCCCACCCTTCGTGTGCACAGATGGAGTGAACGTGCCGCATCGAAGAACTTAGACAACCATACGTGCAGGCTTTTACCTTTGAGCGTGGTATAATCGCGGTGACAGACATTTAGTGTACATGGCGATTACGGATGGTGTACATGGCGATTACGGACCGTACAACCACATCAAATAACTTTGCTCACGAGTCTGTCCGCACACACTTACGTCGCAGTCTGCAGCATCAGGGCACCTCCAGGCGACCATTTATGCGGCTGCAATGGTGAGTAGAACGTTGTACCTGGAGGGACGAAGGCCATGCCATCGTCTTCGGTGAATCCCGCTCCTACTTGCAGTGCACGGTGATTGCATCCGTGTGTAGCAGCACCTGGAAGTTAAGATATCGGGTGGCTTCGAATCCCAGTCTTGCTCGCGCCTAGTTCACATAGCTGGTATGCTGACCAGCAACTGTTACATCGTGGAGTGTTGGAGCCTGTTGTCGCGTATCTTCAAAGCCAGCCTGTGGCCCGGTAAAACAGGACAATGCGTGACCGCATGTGGCACACGTCGTACAGTTCCTGTATGACCATCATGCTGCACTGTTTTCTTGGCCTGCGCTTTCACCGGATATCTCGAACATCAAAAACGTGTGGTCCATCGTCGGACGACGAATAGTCTGCAACAGGAAACCCGCGGCCACAACTGATTAACTTTGGGGGCTTGCAGCGAAACAGCGTGGGTGGAGATCCCCAGGCGGACAGTCTCTTTCAATGCTACTTCGTGTAGCAGCGGTTATTGCCGCACGTAGTGTGTCAACACAGTACTGATTTCACTCTGTTCGGTACGCCACACCTATCTGCAAGAGTAATAATGTCACCTGTGTGAGGAATAAAATAGTGTCCATAAATTTAAACGGCACACGTCTATTACGGTGTTCTGACATGCAACTGCTTTCCTTACATTTGAGTAGGTGGTGAGGTGCGTTATTATCAAGATTTTGTTATAACAAATACGGGCCGTATAATTAATTATAGGCTCTTCACGTAAAGTAAACGCTTCTGAAATCAATTTTTGAAAAGGAAAATTATTTCCCCTCACTGCGTATATGCTACCCTACATGCTGGAATGCAGGCTGCCAATTAACTTGGCACTGTGTGTAGTAAAATAGTTCTTAATTCTGTATTACGAGTGATAAAGATAAATTAATGTTAATCAAGTTGGTGTTTTGCTTTATACACATGAGAATACGAAATGACATGGGACACATTTTTCACTTGGCTGACGCGTGAATAGTCGCTAGGCCTATGGCAGTGTTAACTTTACATATAGCGGAAGGATACAAACTGAGGAGAAAAGTATATCTTAGCACGGCTTCAAAAGTGCTTCATTTAATGGCGAACATCCTTAAAAAATCTCGTGATCCTGACAACTTTGCGGCGGTGTAAACCAGGACACGTTCAAGACTCTCCCGGAAGAACGATTCTACAGTGGATTGTCATTGCCTTCCGAAATGTGAACTCCCAGTGTTTGAACCTGGGGAGAAAACTTCGTACGCTCGACCCGCCTGGGAATCGAACCGGGACTGGTCCGTCAGGCGTGCTGGCCACCAGACCGATTATTCGCACCGTCAAAGCAGCCCAAGAGAGAAATATACGCTACGGATGATGGTGTAGGTATTTTAATTCTAAGTAAACTTAACAGCTTGTATTCTGTTTGTCGTCTCGATGGCGTATCATCCCAATAAACGACATTTAGTGGACATACTGGAAACCAACATGCTAGAGTGTCCAGAAAATCATGAAATGATTACTAATGGGTCAACTAAAATATCTTAAACACTACGAAATTTGATTTCTTGCCAAGATATCAAACCACGAATGCTTCGCGAGCGAAATTGGGTTAAGTATCGTCGTAGTAAACAGGCAATGAGTGTAGCCAGCATCGGGATAATACACTCTTAGCCAAAATAAGTCACCTTGTCGCCATGTTCCATTAGACTAACCTGCAATGGCAATCACCCCTAATATCCTGCTTTGTTTTCCACTGACTCCCAGGTACAGTTGGCCTACCTCAAGACTGCGAGGGACGGAGAAAGAATAGGCTGCGGCCCATATTTTATCGAACCATTTCGGCGTTCGCCTAGATTGATTTCGGAAAACCAAAATCGGGATGGCGGGAATGAAATCCGCGACCTCCCGAATGCTATTCCAATATGTTAGCACTACACCGGTAGTCATTCTTTACGACTAATAAAGCTAGTGTACTACGTAGTTTCCTCATCCTGCGGAATTATTAGTATTATTAAGAGTAACAGTAAAGACTTAACTATGTATTTGCATTGCAAAACAGTTTTGAAAACTTTCAAAAAGTTGAATACAGTTTACGTTAACTTGTGCGAAGTGGTTTACGGCTGCACATGTAACTGAATTGAAAATTTCCTTTCGTTACTGAGTAAACATCAAACTCCCATGTTAGACTTGGATCACAGTTCGACGCGCTCGTACTGAACTTTGCGCCAGGTTGGAAATATCTTAACAGTAAATTATGTAACAAGTTGGATACTCGTGTGATAGTCAAACTCATCTCTGAGGACGGAGTACTTCGAAACTGTTAAGTGATATATTAGGTTTACCTTTTCGAGAAACAAATGGATAATTACATATTATCAGTTTGTTTTATTGTTCACTGAGCAGTATTACATGCTATTGAACTTATTTGTACAAAAGTAATCAAGAAAAGTAGCAAAGATACAAGATACATATTTACACACTCTTAGCATATATAAAACTTATGAGTAAGGTCTATGTATGAATATACATAAATCTGTATGTACATATAAAACTGAGTCAAATTATTACATTTTAATTATATAGGNCACATGTAACTGAATTGAAAATTTCCTTTCGTTACTGAGTAAACATCAAACTCCCATGTTAGACTTGGATCACAGTTCGACGCGCTCGTACTGAACTTTGCGCCAGGTTGGAAATATCTTAACAGTAAATTATGTAACAAGTTGGATACTCGTGTGATAGTCAAACTCATCTCTGAGGACGGAGTACTTCGAAACTGTTAAGTGATATATTAGGTTTACCTTTTCGAGAAACAAATGGATAATTACATATTATCAGTTTGTTTTATTGTTCACTGAGCAGTATTACATGCTATTGAACTTATTTGTACAAAAGTAATAAAGAAAAGTAGCAAAGATACAAGATACATATTTACACACTCTTAGCATATATAAAACTTATGAGTAAGGTCTATGTATGAATATACATAAATCTGTATGTACATATAAAACTGAGTCAAATTATTACATTTTAATTATATAGGTACAGTAAATATAACATTATTTACAATTTAAATGTAAATTTTAACACTCGTGTAACAGCCAGTTTCTTTTAAAGCCCGTAAATATGAAACCACAAAGTACACTTTTACAGATCGTAAACAGTACGTATATCATGATACAAAAACATATGCAAACCTTTCACTTGAAGCATTCAGGCTTCTTATAATGCAATTCAGGATTTGTTTAACACAATACACAATTGTTGTACATTTAATGTATTGATACAGGCGTACATGAAAAAATTTAAGAGCTGAAAGAACAAATAAGATTTCAAACTGTCATGTGTTCTGACACTGTAGNTCAGGATTTGTTTAACACAATACACAATTGTTGTACATTTAATGTATTGATACAGGCGTACATGAAAAAATTTAAGACCTGAAAGAACAAATAAGATTTCAAACTGTCATGTGTTCTGACACTGTAGAAATAATCATTTGAGAAGAAATTAAATAAATGTGTTCCACAGCCCGCACGGCTCGTGTTGCTTAAAGTGCGGCAGAAAGTGAATTGCCGCATTGGTACGGTCCACATCGTTCTCCCCCAAGAGCTTTCTCGCTGTAGTCTTCTAGCCTATATCACATGTAATTCCGGCTCCTGGTCATTTATAACTGNAGAAATAACCATTTGAGAAGAAATTAAATAAATGTGTTCCACAGCCCGCACGGCTCGTGTTGCTTAAAGTGCGGCAGTAAGTGAATTGCCGCATTGGTACGGTCCACATCGTTCTCCCCCAAGAGCTTTCCCGCTGTAGTCTTCTAGCCTATATCACATGTAATTCCGGCTCCTGGTCATTTATAACTGTAGTGCCATGTTTTAATTTGTTTTACCCAAACATGGCATTATTTCTAATCCGTTATGTCGTAACCGCGCGACAGCGCTTCGCTTGGTGACCCTGACGGTATTGTAGCAAGTTGAACTTACTCAGTTTAGTTTACAATCTTGCGTAACTTCCATGGTGACGCTTGGGAGTCGGTAACCTAGGTGTAGTGTTTCGTGCGTGAGACCTTGCGAATTGTGTACGCTGTTGTTCTGTCCTCCGTAAGTTGTGTGCCTTTTGGAGATAGGCCTGAACCTTTCAGGATCGAATCTCAATCTACGTTATGACCAATGGTAGGGAATGTTAAAGACGAAATTGAATATGGGATTATTAGTTCTTTTGATGCTTCGCGAAAGTCTCATATTGTCGGTTGGTGGTTTCCCCGTGGTTTAGCACTTTCCCGCACCGCTCCATTCCGTCGTATCTCCACAGTGGGCGTGACCTCTCATCTCGCTGTAGAGTAACAGCCGCTCTCATTACAAGTCATTACTGCAGTACTCTGTGCTTGGCCTGTGATGGACACGGTACACTCAAGATGCGTGGATCAGGCGAGGGGGGTGGGGAAGAATAATTTGTCTGACTAGTGCAGTAGTTTCTTGCCAAATTTGTAGCCTTGTTTAAAAATTCTCAAATTCCTTCTTGTACGCTTTTACAGGCTGTCGTCTGAAAGATTTCAGAAGCATGCCTGTAAGCTACACTAAAGTTACACGAATTTATCCTAGAACACATTGTCGCAGAGCTGTTTTAAAACTGCTATAGTTCGTTAAATTATAATAAAATTAGTAACACAGATTGTCAGAGGTTTTTTATGAATGCCATGTCTTTTTGTACCTTACGGTATCATTTTTTAAGCATAATTTTAATTTGTTTGTCTCCTCTTGGAGGGACAGTGAACTTAAATCTCTTCTGACAGTTGGAGGAGAAATACGAAGCCTTAGAAAAGCCTGTACGTTAGAAGGTCCAGGAATCGTTACATGCGATGTCAACAGTGTTGAGATAATTTACTTTTTTACCCGTCTTNCTGTACGTTAGAAGGTCCAGGAATCGTTACATGCGATGTCAACAGTGTTGAGATAATTTACTTTTTTACCCGTCTTGAGTTATAAAAGAGAATAGGTTATACTGTTGGCCCGCTGTTAAAGTTGCAGTCAAATACTGTTCAGTTGTCTGGTAGAATTAACTGTGGTGGTATAAACTGGGGCGTGTTTCGTAACTAGGGTCGGCCGGCCCTTGGTGATCGCAGCTGGATCGATGCCTAGCGGGCAATTTCCTGTCGCCAGCCGCCGAGCTCGGGAGCTCTGGAAGACCATAGTCGGTGCGCAGTTAATTACTGCCTTTATGAAATACTGCTATGTCAAGCCCGAATGACTTGCAGTAACTTAAATATCAAAAGCAATCCAATTACTTCCTTAAGTTGACTGCAAAATAAGACTATGTAAAAGAAATCTAAAAAACATTTTTCCAACCAGTGTGACCACGCTCAACTGATAACGTACTTCCATGCATCCGTACCTTGTTAAGGACTCGAAATTCGGTACCCCTCCACCACTGCTTGCCTTTAAGTCTGCTTTATGACGGAGGTGAACGCAGGCTCGTTTCGATGTTCGATGGTAAATGGTCCTTAAGCAGAAATTTGAATAGCACTTACATTGCACTGGGTTGTAAAGTTACCGGTGACGTAGATGCAATTTTATTCTAGATCTATGGCAAGGAGAGACAGTAAGTAATTCGTGGTATAAATTATATTTACGAATAAAAATACATTATTATGAACTTATTACTGGGTTATTTTTGCCGCCGCAGTAGTAACGAACTTTAGATGGAATGTCCAAATCAGTTGTATTTTTAAAAATGTACATGAAAAGTTTTGTTTTAAAAACGTGCTAGTAACATGGACAAGCGATTGTGTGCACTTTTTAATGTTAATAATAAACGGAGTTCGTATTGGAACGTTTAGTCTGCCCAAAATGTCACGAAAGTTCTGAGGGAAAGAAGCATTGTTTCCCGGGCTGGCCTTGCCACCTCCCAAAACCAATTTCCAATGGGATAAGGCCGCGGTGGTATAGTGGTTAGGCTACATGCCTCCCATCTAGGCGAACCGGGTTCGATTCCCGGCGGGGTCACTCCCGGATTTGCGCATGTAGGAATCGTGCTGGACTACGCCGCTGGTTGGCGGGTATTCCCGGGGATCTCCCGTTTCCCGCCCCTTCATTCCGGCGCTGCTCCATGCTCACTTCTGTTCATCCTCGTCGGCTCTCAGACCTCGATGTTAAGAGCCGCCCAAATCTCTTCATTACACTTCTAATCAGGTATACTGCGGGCATTACTTTAATTCTTTTGCCATTCACTATATGGCTCCTGCAGATTCATTGCGCCACTAGACTTCTCCGATAAAAAAACTAATCTAATTACTCGTAGCTCAAGCACCAGTCTTCCTCACGGGAAGTCAGTTGTCTTATCGTTCCAGTCCAGTTCGGAAGTGCTATCAAATCTTGTTCTCAAATCGCACTTCTGTTTCCAGAGATACCCTGTGGGAATATGCCCGGTTTAATCATTAACTGCCGTGAACAGAGATCGTAAGATCTTGGTTCACGCACGATCTTTAGTTGAATCCGAGTTCCTATGTAAAAGTGTTGCACCAACGCGACTGGCAGAGATCAGATCGTAGATCTCCTGATCTCCGTTCGGAACTAGGATTGGGATGAAACACGGTTTGTGATTGGCTATCATTTCTTGACGTCATGATGCAGCTGTTTATTTTGAAGTTGGGAGAAAATTGTCGACATCATCTCTTAAAACCAATACCTTTTACTGTATAACCTGGTTGAATCCATAACGAAATTTCCGCTGCGGTTTTGTGTTTGATTGGTAACATTTTACACACAATTTCTTCGTTATATTTAATACAGAAATTCTGAAGAAGGCAGTGAACAGAAAACTAGATGTTGNCATTTTACACACAATTTCTTCGTTATATTTAATACAGAAATTCTGAAGAAGGCAGTGAACAGAAAACTAGATGTTGTAATGTTTTATCGGTTTTTGGTAAAGTAATTGTACGAATTTCACTGAATAATTTTGTGTGTGTGTGTGTGTGTGCGCGCGCGCGTGCGCGCCCGTGTGCGCGCCCGTGTGCGTGTGATATTTCCAAGGAGAAAATGAGTTTAGCGGTATATTTTGTGTAATGTCAAACTACATTTATCAGCGCAGTTTGCTCTTTAGCGAGAAACAAATTTTGACTTTAGATTCACTTTTCGGACGTGGATCTTGCGGAAAATTAGGCCAGTTCATTATTTTCTGAATGGCTGTTGCAGTTTCCCGTTGTCTGTTCGGAGGGACAAGCGTTAATTTCGTTATCCCTTTGAAAAACATTAATTTTTTTTAAAGAAATGCATAAAATTAAGCCTTTTTTTATATGTAAATTTATATTATACNTCTTTGAAAAACATTAATTTTTTTTAAAGAAATGCATAAAATTAAGCCTTTTTTTATATGTAAATTTATATTATACATCAGTAAACGACAACCAAATCTATATTTAAACTATTTAAATATTACGCATTTTATTCCTGGTAAATATGTCAATTTAACGGTGATTTTAGAAGACACGACTCTGATCTTGGATAAAGACTTCGAACCACCATATTCGGTTGTTCTAAATTAAGTTCATCTTGATCTCAAGTCATGCTCTGAACTCGAATGGTGCAACTGTATTCTGTGACGATATTTGATCAAGTTCGGACATAATCTCGGATTGAGCGATGAACTTGAATGGTGCAACCGGTCTTCAGTCAGCGTAAGTATTACTGTTATTGTCAATAATTTAACATATTTAAACTTTTGGGACGGGACACCCTCCCCCGGTACTGTATCTGTTGCCCCTATTTATTATGCAATTATTTAAAAATAAACACATCGATATTACCGCGAACGGACGTAAATTGCAATACTCGTATATATTCTTGTTAGTATTTGATAGTCACCTGCTCGCATATTGTTAATGTGTGTAACTTGAGTTGTTAAAACTGATAAATTAGTTGCTACTTTTGGAATAAACATTCGTTTAAAATTAAGTTTGTTTAATAAAGCACTGGCTGTAACATTCATTATATTGTTGTAAATTATAAAGTATTGCTAAAAGTGTAATGTTTAAATAATTAATCAGAGAGATTTATTTGAAGTAAGCATCTGCTATTTGATATATAGGCTGTTCATGGTAAAATGAGTGTACTTTTGAGAACCTAGTTTTTTTTTCTATTAGCCTTTTTAATCCTTTCGCCATTTTTTTTAATATTGCCATGTAAGTAATAAAACAGTATGTATGTGTATATATTACCGGACTCTTAAAGTTAACGTCTAAGGCTACAATAAAATATATTTATTGACTATTATTCAAAATGAGGGCGCTTCAAAAAGTGCTCTGTTTACCGTGAATGGCCTATACGCGTGATGATGATGTCCGTGGCTGTGGACCTCAAATGGTATCAGAATTAAGTCAGTTCTCGAAAAATAAAAATGGAGAAGACAAGATAACGTTTTTTATTGTGCTTTGTTCAGTTAATCCCTTTCTAAGTGCGTCGTTACAAATAAAGGACATACCAGTATCCATCACAGCGGGGTTACTGCTCCAGGATGTGATGGGGCAAGGCAGTTACGCCGGGCCGCGCGGGTGTAAGTAAAGAACAGAGCAGCGGATGTTTTCGGGACGCGAGTTAGCACGCTAGTCTGCCCGCTGTCCTAGCGTTGGGTTACCCAGCCTCCCCAGGGCCATGTCCTAAAATGGCGTCGGTGGGATGTGGGTGGGGGAGGACGGGAGGGGAGTGGCGTCCCGCGGTGACGTCACCTCGCGTCCGTCTGCGTCTAGCAGACCCCTGGCCCCCTTCCCCAGGAAACTTCCCTCTCAAACGCCAAGCTGAGGGGAGGAGATTCATTGTATGGACCAGCACCCCCTCGTGTGTCGGCGGCATTTAACAGTAACTCGAGAGTGGATCGATGTGCGAAGTTCAGCGTATAGTCCATTCACGCAAACTTTGACGCGCAATTAGTAGTCGTGTTTTTTTCCCGCTCCTGCCAGTGTGCTGGTANGTTTTTTTCCCGCTCCTGCCAGTGTGCTGGTACTTACGTACGAAAATAAAATACTTATTAAACTTCGATGTTAAAATATAATTTACAACAAATAAGTGTTAAAATACCGTTATATAAAATAATTAATAATAATGGCCGTTGAGATTAATATAATCATTAAACATTCATTACTAATAATACTTCTTATTACAAAATTAGTAAATTACGCTTTCGTGTAAAGTTACTATAAAAACTTGTAAAGCTGTTCGTATTTCGTACCCTAATTCATTATTTCATAAGTTATATTATAATACACAACACATTTAATATTGTCCCCATCAGTGTTAAATTTTACCCAGATGGAAAATATGCACAGTGGGCAAAAAGTATAATTAAGGAAGCGCTTCAAAACTTGCTCGTCTAACAGCGATACCAACGTTGTGGGATCTTTTGGCATGGTTCGTGAACTCCCCCTCCTGCCGTGTCACGAAAGTGTTGATGGCACAGACGTGCGTATAGTTTGCCTGATGGCTGACTCATATTTACGAGGAAATACCACGCGCCTTCCCCTCGCACACTGTTTAAGAATGGTAGCAGGTCTCGACTTCCCAGGACCCTATCTGCACCTTGGATAGGACGGCATGTTTACTGGAGTCAGGAGGTCACGTGTGCCATTGCTCGTGACCTGGTGGGACGGGTATTTGTGTCGCTTTGCCTCTACAAGGATAGTGCAGCGACAGTGTGGGACACAGGGGGAGGTAGTCTGAAGAATGAACAGCGTGTACGCTTTACGGAGCAGTAGTTTTGGCACGTGCGGCAGGGGAAGTTACTGGAAGCCCTCGCCGGGTTTTAGTAACATAGCAGCAGATTTCGACTGTTTGTGGCCTTCTTTGACATTTCCTTCGTATATTCTGTTCGCAGTATCTTCACACTTTTGAATCAAACCTTTGAAAAATCACCTCACGTTTCCTAAATATGTTCTGAATCTTATTGGATCTTTACATATATTTTCTCTAAATTATATTATTTAATTTATAACNCGTTTCCTAAATATGTTCTGAATCTTATTGGATCTTTACATATATTTTCTCTAAATTATATTATTTAATTTATAACTATTATGACTAAGCAAGTAGGAAACTATGTAAGAAATAGTTCTTCAGCAATGCTTCATAAATGTTGGAAGTAACCATGAATAGACTAAAACAGCAGATCTGGGATCATGTCGGCAACAGTTGACCAGGTTAATAAAGTGCTGTATTGTGACACCAGTCATTGATATGTTATTACTCGTGCCTGGGCGAGGCAAGGTTCGTACTTATTTTTAAATAATTGCATAATTATTAGGGACAATCGGGGGAGGGTGACATGAGATAGTGTTCCAGTTCAGAAGTATAAATGTTAGGTTTAATTGTCAGGAACAGAACTACTTCAGCTGACTTACGCCAACGTGCTGTTTCTGGAAACAGAATTGCTATTTGAATAACGAATGTGGCGACAGCCATAGTGTGGCATTATTGGAAATCCATATGAGAACACCAGATTTGATAATAAACGTTTTCCACCTGGACTGGAATGATAAGAGAAACGATTTCCTCGAGGAAGGGTGATGTTTGAGATAATAGTTGCGGGATGACTATTCGTGTTTTCTCGGGGCGACCTAGTGGTCTAATAGGAGCCATATAATGAATGGCAAAATAATTATTAAAGTAGTTACCCAATATACCCTATTGGGGAATGGATCTGGGATGAAGTGGTGGTGAGGCCACCACTGTGTATATTGGGTCAATGTATGTTCCCACATTGTGATAGAGCAAGCAGTTAATCGCCCTGGGTTAACAGTATGTAATGGTATGTCTGCCAGAGGACTAGGGAAGCCATTCTTTGAAGAAATGGTCACAGGTAACATTTATTCTACCATGTTTCAGGAGAACATTGTGCCAGCTGTTCATAAACTCTACCCAAATGACGATTGCTTTTTCCAGCAGGATGTTGCAACATCAACTTACCATCGAGACTGTCGCTACTGGATAAAATATTTATTGGGATGTGGATTGGCCGGAAAGGAAGTGCTGAGTGGCTATCCAGATTTAACGCCGTTAGGTGTTTATCTGTGGATAACTCTAAAGAAAACTGTNGAAAGGAAGTGCTGAGTGGCTATCCAGATTTAACGCCGTTAGGTGTTTATCTGTGGATAACTCTAAAGAAAACTGTGTACACCACGAAGCCACGGACACTCGATGCTATAAGAGACAAGATTGGGTTCCTGTGAATCCACCAACACTGTTTGTCGTTCTGTTCTACAGTGTTGCAGATGTCTTGCTGCTAACAGTGGACGTTTTGAACATTTTTAACTTTTTTAACAGTCTTAAACATTCAATGTTGTCCTTCTAGCGACAAATCAAGCAGTCCCATCAGATTGTGTAGTACTTTCTCTGTTATTCCAGTTCAAAGGACGCAAATATTTATTTGGGACCACCTGTAGAAAGAGTGGAAATTAAATCTACCGACAAACTTCAGCAGGTGAATCCTCCTCCAAAAATAGGTCGAAANCACCTGTAGAAAGAGTGGAAATTAAATCTACCGACAAACTTCAGCAGGTGAATCCTCCTCCAAAAATAGGTCGAAAGTGTATACACGACCTACAGCCCGCCTATTCCGGAAGTGTGTAACGACCCTTGAAAATCTAGCTAAAGTAGACTTTCATTGCTAATAAAGCAGCCTGATTGAGAGATAAATCATGAGTATATGAATAATGCATTATTAAACGACGATTTGCAAGCAAGTGTTTCTCTGTAAGCAAGGCAGGAGTTACCGTGACATTGCGAAAACACTCTGTTTGTTTTAAAATGTAATTTGCATACTAAATAAGTACAAAGAAATATTTAAAACACAAAATAAACTACGATCCGAACGGCCAAAAGTGTTTACGTGCCGCGAACGACGGAACATTCTCACTTTAGCACGTAAAGAACCAATCCGAATTGCAGCATCGTTTGAAGAACGATCCAAGAGTAGACACGATCTACATCAACGTCTACACACACACACTGCAAGTCCTCAGACTGTACGAAATGTATCACATAATGCCAATTTTCATGATAGGACAGCCAAGAAGAAACTACATATTTATGCAGTAAACCGACAAAATTACCTGCAATTATCCAGCGAATACCATGATGGCCTAATGAAATTTGGGATGATGTGATTTTCCCAGATGAGTCAAAATTTAATATATTTGGCTTAGATGGTAAACGGTGGGTGTGGCGAAGGCCAAACACTGAATTGCAATTGCAACACATTGCACCGGTCTGCAGTCAATTGATGGTTTGAGGATGCATACCATCTTCTGGGGATTGAAATTTAGCTTCTTTTTTTTTAAGGCAATATGGATCCCACCACGTGTGTTGCGCCATATTCTATCAAACTNGGATTGAAATTTAGCTTCTTTTTTTTTAAGGCAATATGGATCCCACCACGTGTGTTGCGCCATATTCTATCAAACTCTGTGTGCTGAAGCTGGGTCTTGCACGGGTCTTAGTTTAAATGGCAGTATGCTTAGGTTCATTGTCTTGTTGGAACACAAAAGAGTGGCTATTGTATAATGCTCCACTGCGGCTTCTAATCCCACCACAGAGCCCAGATATCAATTTCATAGGGCATTTGTTGGGGGATCTATGCAAACAAGGATAGAAACACCGCCATTCAAGTAACCAAGCTCTGCAAAGACTACTTTTGGGAAAGCGGTCCAAATTTTTCCGAGCAGGCACCACAGCGTTGGTGTGGTTTATGCCACGATGTCTCGAGAAATTTGTCTTTGCTACGGGTATGCTCGCGAAATATTAAATGATTTGCTACTGCATTGTAGGAACGTGTTCTGTTTGTGACTAATACT
The DNA here is from genome assembly GCA_002778355.1 of Clitarchus hookeri. NCBI lineage: Eukaryota > Metazoa > Arthropoda > Insecta > Phasmatodea > Phasmatidae > Clitarchus > Clitarchus hookeri. The sequence continues at coordinate 500,842 of NQII01000366.1, read as the reverse complement.
TTTTTTACGATATTGTTTCATGTATAGTTTTGTTATTGTCATGTGTGTACGGGGAATCAATACTGTAATGTGATTTGCAAATCGAAGTACTCTTGCAGCTTAGTTTTTCTTTATATTGAACCTGGAGCAGAAACTAGCCTATGAATACTTTTTTGAGCTACTGTAGATCGTATATATTTTTGACCTATTTGTGGATGTTGAATTACCTGCCGATGTTTGTGGGTAGTGTTAATTTCCACATTGTCTTAATACATACAGACTTAATTTTTATATTATCTATGTTTTGATGCAACAGTATGTTCTTGTAGATTTAAACTTTGTTCGCTGAAACCGTTTTTTAAAATTTGTTTAAAGTAGCAGTCTTAAGAACCCTCCAACATTTCTGTTGGAATGGTTCTTTGCTCAGACACAATCCTGTGAAAAAATGTCATTGCGTCTCACGTAAGACAGCAGTTCCACTCATCGGAAGTACAGATCGGGAAAAAAAAAAAACACGTACAGTGTTTGACACGACTAGAAACATCTTGCATGATTACTAAAACGCGAACTGTGGCTGTTTGCACAACTCTGTTCCCGAACAAACTGTAGAACGACACTGTCGTATCCTGAGAAGTGGAAGTTTTTTTTTTTTTTTTTTTCACATAATTAACTTTTTTGTGTTTCTCCATAGTAAGCTTGTAAATGGCAATAATTTTTACACTTATGATCATATTTTTTGAACTCGTGATTCTGTGTAGGCCAATTTGTGTATATGAGTTTAAATGTCACACATTGGCATAATTTATAATGCACTCCATCTTTGCAGTTATTTTAATCTATACCACAATGCATGATGTTGAATGCATCATATAGTTTACAGAAGAGACAATTGTTCCAACATTCACGCCGAGGCTGGACTCTATTACGAAACCTCGGACTTCAAGCCCAGAGTGCTAAAAGTCACACAATCATGGAATGGACGGGGAGCTTGCTCATGTTCCAAAATAGTATAGCTTAAATCACGAGTGACTTTCCTTATTAATATGCGTTGTTTTTCCTTAGTGGTCGTGTTGAAAGTCATTATTAATAATTTTAGCAAAGTAAATATAAAATGTTAAAATTATTATTTTACTCTAATATGCCAGTGAGATTTGTTCTTGCGGAACTGTAGAATATTAACAACCTCCATTCTTGACAAAGCATGAAACTAAAAAGTTTGCTGCAGTGCTGAGGCAAAAACGGTTATTCAGATTTAATTATATGTCCATATGGGATACCTGTGTGTGCCAGCTCTGGTTTAGAAGCGTGTAAAGATAATTAATAAAGTGCCTGATTAGCCATCTTCACTTTCACAGACTTTTCTAAGCAGTGTGACGGTGTCACGTCTACACGAGCACCTGTTCTAAGAAAACCCGTACCACGATTGTTATTCTACAAGAAACTTGAGTGGATTGCCTGCTGAGGTGGAGTCTTACTTGGGTGTGAGTGCCCCGTTGTACTCGCTTTCGCAGTCTTCGCTGTCGGTGGGCGAGATGGAGTTATACTGAATGCGGGCCGGCTTGCCTTTATTTCTCGTCTGGTCGCCTTGCCTCTCCTTCCTCTGTTGTCTTAAAGAACCGCTGGAGGCATGTGTGCAGCATGTGACGTCACCGTGGGGTGCTCTCTACGCTTCATGAATGTGGAGAAATGTTCCAGAGCGAAACTGGGAATATATTTAAGGACTGGTTTCTCGTTTTTCGGGAGTGAAGCAGAGGGGGGCCTATGTAGGATGTAACTCTTATCCACGGGTGGGGGGGGGGCAGGCTGCTCAAGCATGTTATAAAAAGTTATGTAAACATTTTTCCCTACGGGGTTTCTTTTAATGTAAAGTCTTAATTCAAATTTGTGTTGCGCAGTAGTTATTATCTGTATAACTGAAGAGTATTTTCCTTGTAGAGATTTTTATGGGTTTTTAAATAGTTATTTTATATTTATTGGGTGACTAATTTTGTTGAAAAGGTTTACTGGTATAACTCAACAAATCTGACATCGAGTGAACTCCGCATTGAGAGGAAGTGTGCTAGTGACAAATGTAACCCAAAGACAGATGACCCACAAGAAGTGCGGACTATTGAGTGTACAAATTCAATAAATGTTGCTAAAACCGAGGTGATAAGTGGTAAATTGGTGTCCTGGGAAGAATAGAATACTTAATGACGTACATGCTGCTAACCGCATGTATCACAAAACTGTGAGAATTTCCGAATTGGCCATAAAATTTCACAGCAATATTTCTGTACTACCATAGNATGCTGCTAACCGCATGTATCACAAAACTGTGAGAATTTCCGAATTGGCCATAAAATTTCACAGCAATATTTCTGTATTACCATATAATCATATATGTGAACGGTCCTAGCTTTTCTTAAATCCTGTACTTATTTCGAAAATAATGAGCAGCAAATGACCAAATCTGATCATCTACATGGAGAAGGAAAAAAATTATGCTGTGACGCTTATTAGATAAGCTGAAAATATGTTGAGTTATTGCTACTAGAAACCAAAGGGATTAAGATATATAATTTCACAAAATATTGCTTTGTGAAGCAGTGAGCGAAATAATTAAAAATTATCGAACCTGTGCACAATAAACTGGAAGGTCATTATTCTTAGTCACCGTATATTAATATCGAGAAAGGTCTAACTCACCTCACGGATAGTTTAAAGTTTCTCCTAGAAACTCTTCGTAGAAGCAGACACCGACTTGAAAATTGCATCCCTAGGGCAGTGTATCATGCAATCGGTTCGCCCTCGTAACATTGTGACGCCGCTACATGTAGGACTTGCGGTACAATTGCACCATCATTACGTATCCTCCAAATTCTTAATTGAAACATTGCACAAACTGGGATAAACATCAAGCTACGAGGAAATTGTAAGATTTGAGAGAAATGCTACTGTACTATCTTCTACAAATTTACCCTACGTTGTCAAACGAACATATGTGATGCTCATTGCACATAATGTCGATCTCAACTTGTGTACATTAGATTGTAAGAATACGATACATGACATAGGAATGATGCTGGTGGTAACTCCTGGGAAAAATGGCTCGTTTTAACTTCCTAGGGGAAGATCATAGATGTTTATGTACACATCAAAAAATGTTTTTCATAATGACGAATAGTACGGAAAATAAACATATATCCTTGTTTTGAGGCTCCTAGAATGCCATTCATGATCCTGTATAGTGTATCGTATTGAAACATCCGCGTTCTCGCGCGCTTTCGTGCGACCAATCGCTGCCCCCATTTTCGGCTGGCTACGGTGCACGAGTAGACGGCTCATGTGCCGGCCTGGTCGCAGTCGGTGCATGTTGTCAGTCACGTCAACATGCCTAGGCGATCCATCACACTGTTTAACCCGGCACTGATCCAGGAAGGCCCAACATAGACAGCTGTTGCAAACAGTCTTGGAATCAACCAAAGTGACGTGTCCCAAGTATGGAGGAGGTATCCGCATACACATTCAGTGTCTGAATGTCCGAGGACAGGTCGTCCTCGCTCCACAGCAGCAGCTCAAGACCACTTTGTCACCATAAGCAACACAAGGCGCCCGATGGCTAGCGCCACAGAGCTCCAGGCTTCAGAGCTACAAGTGTCCATCCAGACTGTCAGGAATCGTTTGCATTCGAGGGCCCTACACACGAGGAGGCCCCTCCGTCATGCCCCCCTCCTTGTCCGCCACATAGCTGCTCGTCAGAGGTGGACCCATACACACCGTGAATGGGGACGTGTAGTTTGGCGTTTTGTTCTGTTCACGGAAGAGACCAGGGTCGCCCTCCTTCCCGACAGTCGTCGTCCAAGGGTCTGGAGGTGTAAGGGATCGCGTGCCAGGCTGCAGCATGTCCAAGAAGTGCACGCATTCCACGGAGGGTCAGTCGTGTTTTGGACTGGGACGGCGGACGCCGCTCGTGCCTTTTGACGGCACAATGAAGGGCGAGCGTTACATTCGTTAGGTGCTGCCACCAATTGTACGTCCATTCCGTGGAGAAATTTGCTATGAATGTATTATTTTGGACAACGCAAGACCACATCGTGCAGGGTTGGTATAAACCTTCCAGGCGTCCGACATTTCCCGAATGCAATGGCCTGCGATGTTGCCGGACATGAACTGTATCGAACATGCATGGGATATGCTCAAGCGTGCTTTTGCTCTACGTCCACATTCTCCGATGACTTGGACAATATGATCTGTGGTATGCCACGGCGAGTAAGAGTCCTGCAGGACGTCCATGGTGGCCACGTTTCTGATTGAATCGTTACAGTGTGGCAAAATGCAAACGCTACCAGTCCCTGTGTAACGGCTGAAATTTCTTTCTGTATGTCTATTGTACTTTTCGTTTCCGATATGAATACATTCTTCATGAAAATACAGTCTGATTTGTAATACCGCGGTCCGTTTTCCCAAATAAGCTCTGCATCGTGGTGAACAAGTATTATGCAAAACTTTTTGTGATGTGTATATTTTAGAATATGTTCTATATCAGGTATTACTGAATGATGTTCACCCGATGAAGTTATCAGTTTCGAGTAAACATCACTTCTACTTCTTACCGTGAAATATAGTAATATATAATTAAACAATGACTAACTATTGCCAGTTTTAAAAGTGCTTCACTTGTAAGTCATACCTGTAGGCTGTACCTCTAAACATATATTTCAATCTTTTTCGCGTTAGTTCTTTCAAAATATAATTTACCTCACGAAACTAAGCGTATCTTCATTACATTTATAATATAAACTAACAGCATCAGCACTCTAAATACCTGCTCAGACTGTTCACGCCATGCTGGATCATTTTCACGAGACCAGTTAATGCCGTTTTCAGTTTACATCATCAGACAATTTGAAACTTGCCTCATTGGACCTTAAGGATGCAGTCTAGCAAATCTGAGCGGACCTGGAGCTCATCTTGCAGAACTGCAGTCGATGGTAGGGGTTCTATTCTGTCAGGTGATGGTGCCATTCGTGAGCGATAAGGTCTTAAATTCAATGTGCCTTGTAGTCGCCAGACCGACGTTCCTGAAGTGAGCAGCCAGATGGCGCACATATGATACGCGTACTTGCTTAGGTTCTTCACGAATGTTAGTGCCGCCCTTTTCGCATTCTCAACAGACGTAATAGAAAGTAGGAGCATTGATAGATAACTGGTCCTGATTCGTGGAATTTGCTCCTGATGTGGTAGATTGTATTGAAGTTTTGGTGGTGTGTGGAATGTTGCTGTCCACTCCTCGTGTGCCATTTTTTCTATTTTTCAGTATGTCGTTGCTTCTCAAATTGCCTGTCATTACTTCTCGGTCATGTCGACTATAAAAGCCGCGGCTTGCCTCTGTCTGAAGTATTGTATAGCCGTCAGTGCCGAGTGCCTGCGATGAGGAGGGAGACGGTGACGGCGCAGTGGCCAGCGAGTGCAGTGTGCGACCATCTGGAAAGTAGAGACTAGGACTGACCGGCGGGAGTGTAGGACATTGCAACGGCGTCGTGAGCGAAAGGAATTCGAGTAATATAAATGTATTGGGATGGACACGGAAAAGCAATATTGAAATTACCAACATGTTGGCTGACATACATTACAGAGCCACGATTTTCGGGAATGGTTGGGTTTCTACGAGGAATTACTCTTTGCAAGACACAGAACCTAAGTTTGGGTTTTGCGTCTCACGGTAATCACAGAAAGGCTACAAATTACATTATTCAAACTATAGGAGACTCTGAACTACGTGCACCCGACTCACTCGTACATTTGGTTGTGCACATGATTGCATCGCATCGAAATGAAAATGACTGTCGATCATGGCTACCCAAAACTCTCCTTGTACTGGAAGAATAGTTTTGAATAGTTCTGAGAGTATTGTTGGTTCACATGTGTTCTCTCCCCACACGACAAACAGTTGATGGATGTGACCTTGTTCACGGCTGGGCTTCCTCGTTAACAACGTAGTAATAGCGCTGCCAGATATTTTCACCTAGTAGAAAAACAATAAAACTGTGGGAACGTAGACGAATTCGACGAATCAGTCACTCGTCACCGCGGGGGTTCCCTCGCTGTGTGGTGGACATGTACGGATGGTACTCTAAGGGTTCCCCTGCTTATTTTAGTCATACATTCGGGTTTCATCAAACGTAATCAAACGTAGGGTCATTAGTCTGGCAATTCGGCGAAAGAAATCTAATTCGTGTGGACCCCTTCTCAAGAGTTCACTCGTACCACTAGTTTAAGAATATGTATACGCTTCACTAGCAAACTCTCCCCCCATCCCCTGTTTTGTGTTATTTTGTACATTGTATTTGCGGGTCTATAGCATTCGTGCAGAATAAATGTAGGACGAAGTATTTAAGTTTTCTCGTTTTGTATCGCGTGTAACTTGACATGTCAGATATCGTTGTATATAGCCTACATATAGGTACTGTTAAGCTATTTTGGACGCAATATACGGAATCAAAATCACCTGGCCCGTGGGCGTTCTTTGCCATATTAATCCTGCGTCCCTTCACTCTTTAGTATGTGTGAAAGAAACCTCTGTTGAGAGAGTGTAAGAATTGCATAAAATAATTCGTTGTTACGTTTCAGTTCTTCCCCGGTGCAGTTCTGCCTGGCGTGGCGGGCGATTCTGTGCCGAGAGCGGTTCTCGGCATAACTTTAGTCCTGCCTGGTTTTCTCCTCTTCATAGCGTAGTCCTCCGCCTTTGAGAATTCACCTTGCAGTGGACCTCAACTGGCATTGTCGTTAACAAAGTGACGCAGTAATTTGGGAAACCGAGGTAGGTTTCTTTATCGCTATTTATTGCTCCAGTTGTCAGGTCAAACCCATGTGCTATTGTGGTATGCCAATGAGAAAAAAGGGGTGGGGGAGAGAAGTTATATGAAGCGTTACTTAGCCCGCCACACGATGGTGTCATGAGCTAAAGGAGAAGTGATTACAGAGCTATTTTGTCTGGCCGGGAAACGATCTCGAAAAATACGAAGAAAATCCCTCATGTCTATTCCTTGTATAGTAGGCCTATATCATATTCAGTAGTAGCAGTTAAGCGTTAAACGGCACGGGTATACCCGCTGTGGAACGGAGAAGACTGTGTGAAAACAGTCTTTTCGGCCGTGGACGTTTAGTGTGTCAATTTACGTTGGAGAGAATCGTATTTCTGATGTACGGACTGGAATCGCACGGTCTATAATCAATTCACTGTTACTCCACACTTTTCTGAATCCCTACTAAAGTTCTACTTCCAGGATATTTCTCCGCCTTGTGCAAACTAAGCTTATTAACGTCTAGAAAATTACTCCTAAAGACAACGCACCGAATTCGTGCACACTCAGTTATAATGATATTTTGTATGATAACTATTTCTTACTAGGTACTACCAACACACGTGTTTTCTCGCTGTTTTCTTCATATTTATTATAAATTATTTATAATTTATNTTCTTACTAGGTACTACCAACACACGTGTTTTCTCGCTGTTTTCTTCATATTTATTATAAATTATTTATAATTTATAAATAAAATACATGTAAAAGTTCAATTTAACGAAAGATAAGTTACAATCATGTTAAGAGGTTAAAGCGCTTGTGATACATGGCATACTTACGAAATAACTAAAAACGTCATACATGGGGTGATTTTTCAAGGGTTTGATTCAAAAAGCGTGAAGAAACCGCAAATAGACTATATGAATATTTTCATTTATTTATTGTGATAATGTGTGTTATTATTCTGGGTGCGTTTGAGTGGCTGACGTATATCTCTAAGATTGGTGAAAAATAACATGTGGCTTGCTAGTGGTGTTCCAGTTTAGATAGATGTGGGCCATCACAGTACACATCTAGGCCCGTGTTATTTTGTCCATGACAGAAAGGGTAATTGGGCAGAGTTCGCTCAAAAGCNCATCACAGTACACATCTAGGCCCGTGTTATTTTGTCCATGACAGAAAGGGTAATTGGGCAGAGTTCGCTCAAAAGCGCTACGCATTTACATACCGAGCGATAGATAAATGATGTGCTGCTCGTGTCAGTAAGATAATGACTGTTAGCTGAAACACGCGCGCTTGGCTCGAGCCAACCACGTGAAATTCTTCCTCGCTGCATGTTACTTCATAACCGGCAAGGTAATCACCATTAGTGAGTGAACCCCCTCCTAATGGAGTAGGTTGAAAGTTCCTGGCGCGGATGTAACAGCTGTCGACAAGCAGTTTATCTGTGCTGCTTGTGAGCGAAAATAACCTTCCACAGAAGAAGGGTGGAAGGGGGGGGGGGAGTAGCTGTGTATTATGTAAGGATTTGCTCAGCGAAGATGCAATGTTACTAATCGCAAAATCTAGTCGGTTACACTATGTTGCCACATACCTGGCAGTCAGATGTATACAGTTTCAATAATGCTCTTCTTTAGTTGCGAATGGGCCCTATTTACAACAGTCCGTTAATCTGAGCCCCTCTCCTTGCTCCATTTATTTCTGAATTTTTTGCATGATTGTGAAGGCATGTCTGTTCACGGGAACAAATCGCAGATCGAGAAACGTCCTGANTATTTCTGAATTTTTTGCATGATTGTGAAGGCATGTCTGTTCACGGGAACAAATCGCAGATCGAGAAACGTCCTGAATGCTCTTTTCGTTCTGCTGTCACATTCCTCGCCGTTTGTCATGGATTAGTCATTGTTGTATACTTTGTTCTGTGTCTTAACCTGTCTGATTGAATAATTTTCTTGATTTTTTTCGGTTGATTCACAGTGTTTTGTTCGAATTTGTGTACTTCTTTTCCCCATTTTTTTTTGTGTGGGTTACATAATTTAGTTCTATGTTGAACAAAAAGATAGCTGAAATGTTGTTTTCTAGTTTAATCTCCATTTTCATCCCATGTTATTTTGGTTAATTTTCGATCACGGTTTTCTTTATATCATTCTTGGAATTTCTGTAAGTAGAGAATTTTGATTAGATGTGTTATGTTTGGCGTGACTATAGTTAAAGATTTTTTCTTTTGTGCGTGTGTATGGGGAGGGTTGGTTAAGCGGTTTCATTTGGTGTGAAGTTCTAGTAAACGAAGAGACTTTCTGTAAAATAATGTTAAATTCCGAACGTGATATTGTAGTAATTNATGTTAAATTCCGAACGTGATATTGTAGTAATTGCTGCAATATAAATTCGTTTAAAAAAAGTTTTAAACTATGTTCAGTACGAATACTCGTTTGATCGAATAGCTTCTAAAACTTTCCACATGTGTATGTTCGAGCACTGTAGTTTTATTCTTACGGTTTTCCATGCAAGATATATTTTCTTTAACGCTTAAGTAAANGTGTATGGGGAGGGTTGGTTAAGCGGTTTCATTTGGTGTGAAGTTCTAGTAAACGAAGAGACTTTCTGTAAAATAAACTTAAATTCCGAACGTGATATTGTAGTAATTGCTGCAATATAAATTCGTTTAAAAAAAGTTTTAAACTATGTTCAGTACGAATACTCGTTTGATCGAATAGCTTCTAAAACTTTCCACAGGTGTATGTTCGAGCACTGTAGTTTTATTCTTACGGTTTTCCATGCAAGATATATTTTCTTTAACGCTTAAGTAAANTGTGTATGTTCGAGCACTGTAGTTTTATTCTTACGGTTTTCCATGCAAGATATATTTTCTTTAACGCTTAAGTAAATCCCAACCACACACGTGACGTGCTGATTTCTATTGTGAGCAAACACATGAAACAAAACACGCAGAGTCCTTCAGTACAGGTCATAATTCTACAGTTAACGAGCCATTATTGAGTTGTGAAGCCAGCACTAGTCGTCTTCTGCACACCTATTTTATTTGAATACTGGTGCGGCACTTGACAAGCCTGCCACTGATTCTCATTGCTCTCGTAGCACGAAGTGGAAGTTCGCAGGCGGCACAAGTTGCCGGGGACGGGCTATAGTGGGCGCCGCAGCCCTCCGGCGTGATATAAATGGAGGATACCCGAAGCCGCACACCCACCAGCTTGAAATGTAGGAGCGCGACGCGGCGTCTTAAATTAAGCGTCTTAAATTAAACCGGCGGCCGTCCCACGAGGCCGTTAACTTGCTTTCCGCGCACTTTCTTCGCCGAGAACGTGCCGGCAAGTGTCCTCTGNCAGGGTTTGAGAATGGGATATAGGAGCTTTAGCTTACACACTCGCCGTGATGCTTTGTAATAGATTCAGAACAAAATGCCTCAACAATTATCTTAAATTTCTTTACTTCAACCTAAAATGCTCACAAAAATCTATCAAAATCGCCAGTTATGAAAAAAAAAACATTAAAATCTTGCGCTATGCCACTCTTGTAGTATTAGTTGAGATGATTTTATTTACTTCAACTTGGTTTAGAGGGGGCAGCTGCCCCCCCCCTCCCCGCACACCCTCGACTTCGCCCATGCCTTGACATGCCATCATTGATAGTGGGTTGCTTCAGCAGTAGCTATGAAACACAGATCGGAATAAAATATTGTATGATGAGTCTTGACAGCTGGCTGTGTCACGCGAGGTCCCTGGTTCGATCACCCGCTAAGATGACTCAGCTCGTTGATATGGATGATAATAAAATGGTGTGCGAATTTTTTTTGGGGTTCTCACTATGCTACTACTCAAGCCCCGCATTTTCTTAAGGCTGTCTGTGGACGACGGGTTTGTGTTCCTCGAAGAGTAGCAGGATCTCAACTATACGTAGTAGTGATGCAACAAATGTCGATTTTTCCACATTCGCGAATGCGAATGCGAATGTTGGTTTTTCAAATATGGCGCCAAAAGCGTGCACCTACGAACTCGAATTTTACCGCGCGTTTAGAACTGGCCAGCCGGGCGGCCATGTTAAAACCGAGAGTAGCCCATATGCCCCGACTCTGAACGAAGTAAACAAATCGTGATTGCTGGCTTACTGAATGAAGTTAGCTGCTAATAATGTTTTCGTAAAGATTTAGTTTGAGGTAACCTTGACGCGTACCGCTCATACCTACCAGTAGTGGCGATGCTATTCTTACCCACGCTGTAAACCGATGGCCTAACGACCAGAGGAATTCCCGAGCTCGAACCAACTGCACCTGTCATGTTGCCTGAGTCACGACGTGACGCTGCGAACACGGGGAGTCCCGGGCATATTATCGCCCCTCGCCACAAGAAATTACAAATCGGGGAAAAACAGTGCGCCCCGCCTTCCCCTATTCCACCGCAAACACTAGAGGGTAAGTCCCGAGTTCTATGGAAAATAGAACAGAAACGTATATATACAGGAGCCATGGAGGACAGTTAAGTCAGTTACGCGACAGTTAAGAGAGTTAGGCGAGAGTGAAGGACAGTTGAGGTCAGTTACACGAGAGTTACGAGACGTTTACGACGGAGCAGCAGCGACAAGACAGTTACGACGGAGTTACGCCGGAGTCACGAGAGAGTCAGATACGAGGAACGACGAGCGACGAGGAGAGAACTGCACGTCCAGGGATCGAGCCCAGGACTTCGCGGGAGAGACACCGAGACAGCACGACAACACCAGCCACCAGCATCGAGGTAATTTCAGCAACCCGCCGAAACCTCCCCCCGACGCAAACATTCGCCGAGACGTGTGTAGGGCGCGGGATAGCTAGATTCCACCGTCCGAGGAGATATAAAAGGGGCTAGGTCTCATAGATGTACAGGTCACTGTAACTTTGGACAATAAAAGTTAAGCGTGAATAAACCGAACCCAGTTACGTCTTTGTGCCACCCCTCTTACAGCAGCCCAAGGTGCCGTTAGCCAACACCGTAACAAATTACTACGTACCCTGCTATCCACCATCCTGTATAGTACAGGTGGGAGCAGCGTCGAGTCAACATACTTAAGTTTTGTTTTTAACTTGTAAAGACTCTATTGTTGTAATTGTACAGTGATAAGTGATATTTCAAAATGAAGCGGTCGTGTGTTAGCGAAGTTTGGACTTATTTTACAATATGTGATGCTGAAAATGTGAAATGCAAAATATGTAATAAACAATACTCGCGCAAAGGAAGAACAACAAGTGCTATGAGAAATCACCTGGAAGCTTTGCATAAAAACGAGTATAATGCTTTAAAGAATAGGGAAAATGAAAAGCGAAATGCTTCTACAACAAGTGTTGTGGCCTCCACTTCGCGACAATGTACGAAAACCGACCTGAAACAAATGTCTTTGACTGATTGCGTCGAAAAAACAAAAAAGTGGGATAACAACAATGCCAAGTCTTTGGAAATTGATAATTTAATAAGCGAAATGATTGCTTTAGAGGACTTACCCTTTAGTTTTGTCGAAAGCGTTGGATTTGTCAGACTATTGAACCATCTTTGTCCGTCGTATAATATAAAAAGCCGACAACATTTTTCTTCGTTTATATGTGAAAATTTCTACGGCAAAGTCAAAGATAAAATTTTGGGATTAATTAAGTCATTTGAAAAATTGGCGTTTACAACTGATATTTGGTCTGATTCTTGTTCAGGAATATCTTTGCTGAGTCTTACATGTCATGGTATAACAAAAAACTTTGAGAGAAAAATGATTGTGTTAAACGCAGAGGTATTTAACGATGGCCGACATACTGGTGAAAATATAGCTATAAAACTTGAAACCATGTTGTCGCATTGGGAAATACCTAAAGAAAAAGTGCAATGCATTGTTAGAGATGGTGGCACAAACATGAAAAAAGGTATTTCCTTGTTATTAATTAGAGACATTGATTGTTCGTCACACCAAATTCAGCTGGTTGTCAAGGAGGGGCTTAAGGCACAAGATTCCGTTATAACAGTGATTGCAAAATGTAAAAAGATGGCAACACATTTTCATCACTCAAATGTAGCTCAAGATGAACTGGCTGCTCTACAAGAAAGACTCGATCAGCCAAAGCTGAAAATCATACAAGAGTGTGCTACAAGATGGAATAGCAGCTTGTATATGTTAGAGCGTATTTTGAAAAACAAAGATTCGTTATGTCTTTATGCTTCCCAGAATAACAAGATTTCACAACTAACTTCCGAAGAGTGGATTATTGTGGAAAAAATAATAACTTTACTCAGACCTTTTGAAGAAATTACAAAAGAACTAAGTGCAGCCAATATTTCTGTATCCTCAGTAATTCCATTATTGTCCACTTTGGAAAAAATTATTGGTGAATTTGATGTGACCGACGAATGCGTTGGGAATACGATTTTAGTTCTTAAACGAGAACTATGTCGCAGATTTTCCCATTTGGAAAATGACGTATTGTTTGCTACCGCAACTTTTATTGACCCGAGATACAAATTAAAATTTTTCAAAAATTCTTCAACCAGAGATCAAGTTGTGAAAAATATTTTAGAGTCAATTGGAAACGATGAATCAAGCCTATCGTCTTGTTCAAATCCTAAGCGTGCCAGAATGACTACTCATCGGATTGAAACATCTGGTTCCAGTGCCAGTCTGACAGAGAAATCTATATCTTTAAGAGACACCATGAAATTGCTGATGGATTCCAGCGAAAGTGAAGAAGAAGAAAATGAATGTACGAACCCTATAGAAGTTTTGATAAAAAAAACCATCAATGAATATTTATTAGATAAACGTGTGGAAAATGATGTAGATCCACTTACATGGTGGGCGGTAAATAATAAGAAGTATGGTATTATTTCTCCCATAGCCAGGCAATATTTAGTAACACCACCCACTAGTGTGCCTAGCGAAAGGGTCTTTAGTGGGGCTGGTCTTCTTTACACACCCCACCGAAATAGGCTGCAAGGAGAAAAGGCATCAAAACTTCTATTTCTGAAGTTTAATATTCCTCTACTCTTATTTAATTACTAAGTGTTTCACTTAATTGTGCTTAGATATAAACAATTTTTCGTAGTTTTATTTTTCGATTTCAAGAAGGAATGTTTAATGGATATCTTAAAAATTACATAATTAGTGAGTTAGTATTAGTACCAAAGTTAAAATTAACAAAATGTTAAGAACATATTTGCTTTAATTGAAAAGAAGATTATTATATTGTTTGTTTTTCTTCACAATATATTTTTAACTTTATTCATAAGAAGTCGATTTGATTTACAATTAAACATGATTACTAGTTCATTAAAAGATCTCACATATTTGAATAAGATACCCTTTAGGTTGCATAAATGCATATTGTTAAGTGTTTTTACAAAAGATCTCATTTAAAGTTGATTTGTGTAATTAAAAAGGTTGGGTTATATCTTATTCCATTGTTTTGTGTTAAAGCAGTTCAATGGTATTTGATCATACAGTTGTGTTATAATATAGTTTAGAAGTTTTAAGAAATTACCTGCCTTAATTTGATTTTGCTTAGGCAAATAAGAATAAAAGAATATCGAGAGTGTGTTTATGTTATGTAATCTAGTGAATAACTACAAGGCTGTTTCCCAAATATCATTAAAATACACTCTTATAGATAAAAAATATGTTAATAAATAAAAATGTCTTAATCATAGCAGTTGCATTATTATTTAATAAAACATTTTCATTTTTCATTGCCAAATACATTCGCAAAATATTGGCATCATTTTTGCGAATTCGAATGCGAATGCTAAAAAACATGCGAATATTCGCGAATGCGAATGCGAATATTCGTTGCATCACTAATACGTAGGTACAAACTTGAAACTACCTCCGACTCGTCTGGTCAGTCGNGCGAATGCGAATATTCGTTGCATCACTAATACGTAGGTACAAACTTGAAACTACCTCCGACTCGTCTGGTCAGTCGTGGGCAAAGTGCGACTGTTCAATGCTCGTTGTTGAAGGCTATCTAAGGAAGAGGTCCGTTACAATCAAATAGTAACGGAAAATAATATTGTGGTCCTAAGTTTTAAAGCATGTTAAAATATGTTATTAACTGTGTAGGCCTGTTTTTACCGGTGTATTTGTGATGCTTATTGTAAGTAAGTTTTTTTTTCTGTCGGGGTTAGGGGAGGCATAAAAGTCTTGGACACAACATTGGAACTATTATGATCTGTTTATTTTATCACCTGCATGCACACTAAACGAATATTAATTTTACCGGTATACATTCCCTCGTTTTTCTTACGACGAAATATAAAAAAACTCTCACATTGTGCCCTAACANATTAATTTTACCGGTATACATTCCCTCGTTTTTCTTACGACGAAATATAAAAAAACTCTCACATTGTGCCCTAACATATAAAAAAACCTAAGAGCTTTACCATTACACCCTTGGGAACACGCAGCTCAGAAATGAGTGATTTACAAAATGACATTTTCTCAGTTATCCTGTGAATAAAATACCTACNATGGGAACACGCAGCTCAGAAATGAGTGATTTACAAAATGACATTTTCTCAGTTATCCTGTGAATAAAATACCTACGCAGTTCAAAGTGTTAAGTCTTCCCATTTTCCGTAGAGGTCACTACACACTTAATTTTAATGTAGCAAATTTCTCGAGGTAATGAAAAAGAATGAGAGAAGTAAATGCAAACACTGTGCTCTTGTAGTGCAGTGTAGTAGGTGTCGAAATGCTGTCGTAACGTAGCCACCTGTTAGAAACGTTGCGTTTCAGTGCAGGGTTGTGCGTAGTGTTGCACCACCCAGCATGTAGCTGTGACCTTCGTTAGCAGTTCGGTCGCAAGTACTGTATCGCTGTGCTTTGTCACGGTCACGTCGCCCTTTCCGGGCCTCTGTTCCACCTGAATCCTCGATTACAACTGGTGTTTTCACTGTTNTTTGTCACGGTCACGTCGCCCTTTCCGGGCCTCTGTTCCACCTGAATCCTCGATTACAACTGGTGTTTTCACTGTTCGGTTTATTTGTACCATAGTCCTTTACTGCATCATTAATCGGTGATTGTGTTTTTGGAGGATGGGTGTCTTGCGAATTTAGTCCTGCCTCAAACATAGCTATTTTACGTCTTTAGTTTTAAATGTGGATTTGTTTGATTGCTGGTAAGTAACCGTTCCGAAGAAGCAACGCGGGAACTCCNTTTGTCACGGTCACGTCGCCCTTTCCGGGCCTCTGTTCCACCTGAATCCTCGATTACAACTGGTGTTTTCACTGTTGGGTTTATTTGTACCATAGTCCTTTACTGCATCATTAATCGGTGATTGTGTTTTTGGAGGATGGGTGTCTTGCGAATTTAGTCCTGCCTCAAACATAGCTATTTGACGTCTTTAGTTTTAAATGTGGATTTGTTTGATTGCTGGTAAGTAACCGTTCCGAAGAAGCAACGCGGGAACTCCTTGATGTTCACATGAACAGTGTTTCTTTTATAGCTATTACAGCCTAACACGGTTGGGTATAGCATTCATTGCAGATGCATCATGGGAATACATATCAACTCTTCTGATATTATAATTCGTAAAGTTAACCTGAAACCACTCCTGTACTGGAAAAGACAAAAAAAAATTCTCTGCTTAGTTTATTTCGTGCTCGGGTGGATAAATATTTACTTTCTTGGTATCCGACAGGAAACATTAGGAAAAGTGTACCCTTTGTTAGTTCGAGGTACTAGTACTCGGCGTGCACCACCTAATATCTTAAAAACCGCTTACGATGCAGAAATGGTTTGCTGACCACAACATGTAAAGGGAATATGCATACACATGCTGTTTGTAGACTTTCGCCGTGAAAATACATGACTTAAGAGGAATTCCTTGTAAATATTTTAAACGCCTGAAGGTCACGTCTGGCCATAAGTTACAGCATTGCGGCGGGCGCTCCCAAGACTGCGATAAGCTGTCCCGGGAACAAAGTTTCTCTTGAATTACATATATTACAGTAGGATAGTATTACACACGATGTAACCAGTAGAGTAAACTGCGGATGCCACTGTGTACAGGAAGCTGCGCAGGAAAGCCCTAAAAAATAGTATTTAAAACCTTGTGGGCCCCCCCTCCCCTCCTTATAGACTCGAGAAAACTTCGCCGCAAGACTCGCAGTGGCTGCTATAAGATATAATGAAAAATAAATGTTGGGGTTTTTTGACACTTGGGTGTTTAACAATAGTAGATATGGGAGTTCTGCGGCAGGAGTTGATGTTTAGGATGGACATGGCATCTGGCAGTGGACCAGATGTGACCTTGGCGTTTGACCTTTACCTACATTCGCAATCGACTTGTCATTCTGCCTATCATGCTCTCATTCCACCCTAGAATGTTCGAGTTCATTGCCCTGTCATACTTCATGCTCTGTCATTCCACCTTGGTACATCCTGCTCTGTCATAACTTCACATGGCATCTGGCAGAGCATGAACTGGAAAATTCTAGATACAAGATGGCAGAATGGAATGACAGCATGAAGTACCAAGGTGGAATGCAGCATGAAAGGTAGAATGACAAAGCATAAAGTATCATTACAGGGCAATGAATTATAACTTTCAAGGGTGGAATGACAGAGCGTGATAAGCATGATTGCATATGTATGTCAAAGGTCAAGGTCACATTTGGTACATTGCCAGATGCCTTGTCCA
>NQII01000366.1:458765-482317 GCA_002778355.1 Clitarchus hookeri | reverse complement strand
GCCAGCTCTTGACATTGTACGACTTGGGTTTCGGGTCATTATCTTGGTTGAACTTAAACGTGATCCTAATGCCCAGATTATCAGCACTCTTGTGTAGGTTTGCTTTCAGGATGTTAAGATAGTTTTCCTTTTTAATTGTTCCATCGACACGTGCAGTCTTTTTAACACCTGATGAAGATATACAGCCCCAGATCATAATACCGCCTCCACTGTGTTTCACAATAGGTTGTATGATCCCAGGTTTTAGCTCCTAATTTGAATTGCGCCATACTGTTACCCTTACATCTGAACCAAACACAATCAATTTCGTCTCATCAGCAAAAATTACATCATTCCACCGGCTTTCATCCTTGTCAGCGTGGTCTTTTGCGAACTTAAGTTGTTTTCTTCTATTCACCTCAAAAATAAAAGGCTTTTCTCTAGGTACCCTGCCATTATATCCTGCTCTTCTGGTAACTCGTGGTGTGGTTTCTGGATGGACGCTGTTTCTACATTCATTGAGTACCTCCGTGGTAAGTTTGCAAGCACTAATTTTAGGATCATTCTTTATTTTCCTCATGACTAGATGTTCTTCTCTCTCGCTTAGTTTCTTTGGCTGTCCTTTTTGAGGTACCAAATCTGTCTTCCTACTAAAACCTTCTTATGATGTCTCCGACAGTGGACCTCAGCAGATTTAAGTGCTCCGCAATTGCTCGTTGATATTTCTTCTTTGCATGATGAAAAATGATCAGCTGCCGCTGTTCAAAAGGTTGTATTCTTGCCCCTACGTCCCATTTTCCTGACTGACGCAGCCAACAGAGCTACCCAATACAACCTCTCAGCGCAGAGAGCGTGCAGGGAATGACACGAGTTACGAACGCAATGTGCATCGTGCCTGTGCCACGCGTCTATCACAACTGGCCGAATATTAAAGTGACGTACTTATACAGTACGCGAGGACAAAATATTGTGTTTCATTAACTTGCACTGCTCATTTCAATTATTGGCTACTATTGCATTTCATTTAAATTACACAAGAATGATTGTGCAATATGTTTTATGNTTACTTTAGGTACGAGCACAATGTGCATCATGCCTTGTGCCACGCGTCCACCACAAGTGGCCGAATATTAAAGTGACGTACTTATGCAGCCCGCGAGGACAAAATATTGTGTTTCATTAACTTACAGTGCTCATGTCAGTAATGGGCTACTATGACATTTAATTTAAAGCACACAAAAATGATTGTGCAATTTGTTTTATGTTTATCTTAATTTCTAATGTAACATAAGGCCATGAAACTGCGATAATCATCGGTGGCCGAATATTAATGTGAGCCACTGTATATTCACAATTCCAGCTTTTGTGTGTTACGCTATAGCAAAAGAAAGAGTTGATACAAACAGGAAAAATTCATAAAAGTAAATGCAAAAGAAAATCATAACGGACAAATCACAAGACATAAAACACGCAAAGTGTACACAGTAAAAAGGGGAATATGCGTGAATTAAATAGAACCACAAAGTTAAATTTATTTCAAAAGGAACCTGGGCGGATGAAGTTAAGCATCAAATGTTACTGTGGTGTTAAAATGAAAAAACATTTTTGTTTCTTGCAGCTATGAGAACTAGGTAGGTGTGTAAGAAACAATTTTTCTTTGTTAAAGTTGTCATAATTAACTCAAACAAAGATTGTCACTGGTTACGACTGACTGTGTGTGTGGCCAAGGTATGGATTAAATTACTTAATTTGTAGCTATGATTTCGTGAGCTCGGAGATTTTTCCTTCGAAAGTAATCTATAACGTCTCACGGCGCAATCTGGGCATAAGTATCACCAATCGTGTGTGTAGACTATCATTTTCTTTTACCTGCGTGTGGTATGTTCTCAGAATTTCGGAATGGACGTGTGCCCTTACTGAACTTGGTGGCAGTAACTCAAACGGAACAGGACAAAATGTAGATTTTAGAATTTCAGTTGGCGGTGTCAGTATTCTTAACTTGTACCGGTGGTAGCAAGATATTGCTATGACGAAGTTTAAACTTCGTTCTGCTAGCAGTTTAATTGGCGGGTTAAACTGCCGGGCAATGTGTAGTACCGATAAACATGAAAATATCAGATTTTCGTAAAACAGTTTCTGTTAAACTGTGGCAAATGCAGCAAAATGCGTTAGGGCGTTCTTAGATGTAATGATCAAACATTAAACGTGTTAAAATATCGGCACGTAATTTCTCTCGCTCAGTCTTGCCCATTCACATGTTCCTCGAGTTTTTGAGGAAGTCTAGTTACATTGAAACTCTCCAAAGGATTAATCTGAAAAATCCTATAACTGATTTCAAAGTTGGAGTTCAGGGTATTCTCGTTCCTTATTGTCAGAAACATGCTTAGTGTGTGTGCCATTTCTGTTCCGACAATTCTCCTTTGTAATTTTGAATGTACGTTTTCAAGCAATATATCCTTAATAACGTTTTGTTCTTATTGTGTGTACAAGACTGGCTGTTAGTTTGAAATGATACGTACCGCATTGTGCAGAGGAAGGCGTGCTTGCTTACAGTTTTTGCATATTAACATAAAGTGAATTTTTGATAAATTTGTTGTTTCCAAGTATTGTTTATAGCCATGTAGTAGTGACATAATAAAATGCATCACCGCCCTGTATGGACAGTTAATTACAAGACAGAGTAAAATGTTGCAGTAGGCAGCTAAAAAAAACATACTCCTAAATATGACTTGTAGATTGGTTTAAAGCGCTCTTCGTCGAGAAGTATCCGATCGTGTCGCTAGATATAGCGCGGCAGAGCTGCCACCCCTGCCTTCTCAAGGCAGAGCTGATGACTGATTGAAGCAGGGAAAATGTCGCATATTCTATTTTCGTGCGTGTGGCGACGAGGCCGCCAGGTTGGCATCAGTGTGGCCTGCCGTGCGGTTTGTTTACGTGGAGCAGCCCGCTCCTGCGTGGCCGCGTAGGCGAGAGCCGAGGTTGGCAGCTGGTCTCGGGAGTCTGTCGACAGCGCCAGCCGTCCTGCTAGACACACAAATGTCAAATGTGAAGCATTGGAATTATTGGCTGCTGGGCGATGCCAATCGTGGAACGGGAAGTTGAGCAAGGCCCATAATCGAATTAAATTATCTTCCAAATGCCGACAAATTCACCACACTGAATGGTTCCAAAACCTGAAAGTTTCCACACAAACATCACCAAAGTCTCCGCAGGACTCCGTGTTTGTACATCGGGCGACAAGGTGAGGCACCTGTACGATACTTTAACGACGCTTCACATTTTCAGCAGTTCAAGAAGTACTGTATGTTTCTTCGAATACATTTGTGAGAATTTTAACCGCCCCATGGTCGTGTGGAGTCTACTCCTCCTTGCTCAAGTATTTTTTCGTAGTGTTGTGTAAAAGTTACATAATGGTTCAGGGAAAAATAATGAAAGATAGGNTAACCGACGCTTCACATTTTCAGCAGTTCACGAAGTACTGTATGTTTCTTCGAATACATTTGTGAGAATTTTAACCGCCCCATGGTCGTGTGGAGTCTACTCCTTGCTCAAGTATTTTTTCGTAGTGTTGTGTAAAAGTTACATAATGGTTCAGGGGAAAATAATGAAAGATAGGTGGAGGAGGAATAAAAAGGAACAAATAAAATTTCGTAATCCCTCGATTAAAAGTTAAACAGAAACTTCTGTCATTCATAAATACAGTGTCATAGACTCTGAAGTTTCAGAGATGAAAAGTATTGTTACTCGCTCGTTGCTTTGCATCCCGCGCGAGCGAGTTGAAGTGAATGACAGCACTTATATGATAGCGGTGGCAGCAATTCAAAGGATTGTTTTGAATGACAGGCGAACGATAGGCCGATGGCCGCGTATCTGTTACAGAAAGCGAGCCGACACGATAATCCTTTTTGCGGCGCGCGCTGCTGGCCCTGGTGGTATTGATTTCTGCATTTATCTGAAGAATGCTCTGGATTACTGACCTCCTTCGCTCAGCGTGACTCGGGGTGCGTTGAACCTTCCAGGGCGAACGATATAAAAGTGTGACGAGCCGAGGAGTTGATGACTAAATGAGTGGCCGAGTTCCGAGCGATAGAAGATTAGCAGCGAGGGAAGTGACCAGCGGAAGTGAAATCTGCGATTGCGAGTATCAAGCATTGAAGGGTGCGGCTGGTAGGCTGAACTATTGATCTAGATGCGTGTGACTGAAATAAGTTACAAATGATGGCAGCATATAGACTGAACATGTGTTAATGAGAGTAATTTTATTGACAATAATTAAACATACATAAAGAAGGGCGTTAAATAGAGTTGCGCTCACTAAGAAATAAATAGTAAGAGTGGAGATAGATAATTGAATACTGTAAATAATAGCTGTGTGAATAAATTATCAAATTAAGTTATTTTATTTTTATTTAGACTTTCATCCCTCACGAACTTGGATAAGCACCTCAGGCGTTCATGTAACACACCATTTTATCGCTACTCGTCCATATTCGTCGCGAGATGCAGGCTTCTTTGCGTTCTGTCAGATGGATACCTCCATTATAGCGCCTTAAAAATTTAGCGTCAGCGTGAGATTCTGCGGCACGAGTTTTCCTTTGCTCTGTTACACGCGAACTGCGCCGGTGGTTAACGATGAGTGTGTTTTTTATATACACTGAAGAGCCAAAAAACCGGTATAGGCTTGCGTATGCAAATAACAGAGGTATGGAACCAATCAGAGTAACGCGATGCGGTTGGCAGCTAGATCGGTTACTGCTGCTACAATGGCAGGTTATCAAGATTTAAGTGAGTTTGAACGTGGTGTTATAGTCGGCGCACGAGAGATGGGACATAGTATCTCCGAGGTAGCGATAACATTTGGATGATCGCGTACGACCATTTCACGAGTGTGCCGTGAATATCGGGAATCCGGTAAAACATCACATCTTCGACATCGCTGCGGCCGGAAAAAGATCGTGAAAGAACGTGACAAACGACGACTGACGAGAATCATTAAACGTGACAGACGTGCAACCCTTTCTCAAATTGATGCAGATTGGATTTGTGGACTGCCCTGTAGGATTCATGGTGTGAATTGCCTCCTGCATACCTTCAGACATTAGTAGTCCATGCCACGTCGTTTTGCCGCGCTTCTGCGTGCTTGGGGCCCTACACGATATTAGGCAGGTGTACCAGTTTCTATGGCTCTTCAGTGTAGGTGTTCCCGGTAAAGCGAGCACTTTTGAGGCCCCAGATACTTTTTCCTTTCAGCCATATTTTACCCTTTAACCACCTTTTTAAATATATATTGCCATGTAAATAGTAAACACAGTGTTTATATTCCACCGCAATCGGAAATTAGTCTAAGGCTGAAATAAAAAGCGTTTACTCTTATTACGAATGGNTCTCTATCCCTCCCTCTCTTCCTCTCTATCCCTCCCTCTCTTCCTCTCTATCCCTCCCTCTCTTCCTCTCTATCCCTCCCTCTCTTCCTCTCTATCCCTCCCTCTCTTCCTCTCTATCCCTCCCTCTCTTCCTCTCTTCCTCCCTCTCTTTCTCTCTTCCTCCCTCTCTCTCTTCCTCCCTCTTTCTCTCGCTCTTCCTCCCGCTCTCTCTCGCTCTCTCTTCTTCCTCCCGCTCTCTCTCGCTCTCTCTTCTTCCTCCCTTTCTCTCTCTCGCTCTCTCTTCTTCCTCCCTTTCTCTCTCTCTCTCTCTCGTTCTTCAGTAATACAAGGAAGAGGCGCAATCTAATTTTCCGGGTCCGCGGCCGTGATTACAAGGGCGCTAAGACGTACTTGATGGCCCATACTTCTCCCCCTGAAAGAAAGCAAGTCTCCTAGATGCCACGTGATCTAGAGGTTGTGATTTTCCCATGTACATATGTGCTGTAGGTATTTTTTAATACAGTGGCTCACATTAATGTTCTGCTACCTATGATTATCGCAGTTTCATGGCCTTATGTTACATTAGGAATGAAGATAAACATAAATCATATTCGTGTTAGTAAGAACACACGAAATTTACTTTAGTAGCGGTAGCCAATAACGGAAATGAGCAATGCAACTTAACAAGCAATATGATTTTGTCATCCCGTGCTGCATAAGAACGCCACTTTAATATTCGGCCATCCTCATTCAAACACAACACTCTTTGCAAACTAAACAAACGGTCTCTTTGTACCTGGTAGCTTGGCCATTCTGTTTAATTACTTCTCGCAGGCGTTGTGGCATATTAGGAATTATTTTCCTGGTACATTCGGAGCCAATCTTACTCCATTCTTCCTTGAAACTTTTCTCTAATTCTTTTGTGAACCTTATTGTTTTAGTACACAGTCTTCTTTCAAGTTCAGCCCACAGGTTTTCTTTGGGATTCAGGTCGAGTGATTGAGGAGGTGTGTTGATTACTTTGGGACAGTTATACAAAAACCAGCTCTTGACGATATACGACTTGTGTTTTGGGTCATTATTTTTGTAGAACTTAAACGTGTTCCTAATGCCCAGATTATCAGCACTCTTGTGTAGGTTTGCCTTCAGGGTGTTGAGAAATAAGAATGCCCAGATAATTAAATTGCCGAAAATGTCTGAAATGGTGCTTATCCTGATTGATGGCAATTAAATTGCTATCATTAACTTACAGAATTTCTGGCTTCCGGAAAACTGCTATTACAGCTAAGTAAAGCCTGGTATATGTGGCAGATGGCAGCAATTCGATTCTATATGATTTTCTTATCTTAGTTTTCAAGAATCCTGCATTACCTGTTCTACAAATGTTTCCTTTTTAAAATTTGCCTACCCTCCTTCAGAAGTTGAGTCCTAATACTTCTNTGCATTACCTGTTCTACAAATGTTTCCTTTTTAAAATTTGCCTACCCTCCTTCAGAAGTTGAGTCCTAATACTTCTACCTACATATTTTATAAATCTGAGCAGCCGAGGCAAGAAAATATATTTGTTGATTAAAGGAGTAGAACTAAGTGACATTTCTGTTTATTGAACATTTAATTAATAATATTTTTTTAGTGAGAAAAGACCAACGCTGCNGTAGAACTAAGTGACATTTCTGTTTATTGAACATTTAATTAATAATATTTTTTTAGTGAGAAAAGACCAACGCTGCCAAATAACTGTAATTTTAATTATATTTTGAGTTGAGCGTTTTTAAATTGAGCTGCATGTTTTTCTTATGTCTGAATATTGATTCCTTATGTTTCTTCATCAAACTTTCTAGTGCAATAATTAAACGCTCCTCAATAATTGAACTGTTGGTTGATTGGTAGTTAGCTCAGTAATGGTCACTACCATGTACAAGGTATCTGTACGACAACTTGGTTCGTTAACTATTACTCCCGAATAATCACACTGTCAACCCACACGTTGAATTAATATTCATTTCAGTAGTTCCTATTAGTGGGGCATTTTCATCATATATACGTACTCAACCAAATACTAAGTTTTATTTCAGTGGCTCCCATTCGTGGGACCGTTCAAGCTTTTTCAGTGACTCCACCGACGTGGGGCACCTAATTTTTTTTCAGTGGCGCTAAATAATGTGTGGCATTTGCATAGCATAAAGCATTTTAACACCTAGTGTAATTTCTAATCATAAGTCATAAAAAATTTTACTTTAAACGATGTAATGTCAAAATGCATACTTTTTTCAATATTTTGGGGACGGAATTTGCGAATTACATAAAAATAATGTGCTATTCATGTATTACATTAACTTAATGCTCGTGTGAAACCTTTCAAGCTGTTAAATGTAGAATGGCGATGGTGGGCTATTGTTCGAAGTTCGACAGTAGACAAAACGCGAAAAGCAAATTACAAAGATGCGTCATCATTTTCGCGGCCAGGAGAAACTAGGCGTGCGAGTGTTCCTGGAAAATTGCGATCGGCTGTGACGTAGAGCACACCGAACACGCGTCACTGCGATGGACGTCTTGTATGCCGCGCCGTAAGGACGGGATTACAATGGCTTCACTTTTACACGTAACACGTAACGTGCACCACGCTACACCTGCACTTCCACGTCTATGTAAAAAGTATTATTGTAAACAACTAGGAGACCGCTGTAACCTCCAGAACGAAATGTCCCTCCGAGATGAAGACTTTTTTTTTTTCATGCAGATGAGAATAAATCGTATGTAATAATTTTCTCAACAGATCAAAGTTTAAGTTGTGTTTCATAAAGTACAACTGTTGCAACAAAATTTCCATAAATTTACGAATTAAAACAAAAAGTAATTTACATTACTTTCGTCCTCATTTCTGGGAGAATATTAAATATCGCAATACAATAATAAAAACGAACCAATGAAAAGCAAAGATAAAAAACATTGCCACTATTGTGATTGGCCAGCGAGATCATGTGGTGCGGGGTCGCGTATCACGCAAAAGCTTGACGTTGGCAAGCTTTTATTTTAAGTGAACGTACACGTGAAGCAGTCTTCATAGGTCTCATTGAAACACACCAGTCAAGGTGTAGAAGGCCTTACGTGTATGTGTTACGTGTAATGTGACACGTGTAATGTGACGTCATCGTAATCCCGGTCTAGAGGGGCAAGATTGCGCACGCACACTAAGACCTCGAATGTTAGGCCGGACGTGGCCTGCCATCCAAATGCCGACCATTTTCCAAGGAGAAGTGCCAATTGTAAGAGGAGAGAGAGAGAGAGAGAGAGAGAGAGAGAGAGCATAAGGGCGCTGAGTCTGCGCTGGAGGTGGTGCGACCTCGTGCTGGACATATCGTGCCTGACCTCGCCTCACTTGCACTCAGAGGACCACGCCCAGCTCAAACACTCCTTTTGTTTCCCTTCTCCCTTTGTATTTATTCTCAACTTAAACCTTGCAGCTCTAGAAGTAATAACCAGGATCTTTGGGACCGTCGCAAATGGTAAGAGTGCTCTCGGTAAAAGCTGTTACGCCGTGGTCTTATTTCAAATACCCCATCGCTAGACTTTAATTTTATTTATATTTGGTGTTATTTCCTTAATTTTTTAACGCTGTCGCACGAGATATTTTTTTTTTAAATTTGCCGTTAAGTAGAGAATTTTTAAAATTGTTTTGTAGTCTGTTTTGTTTGGTAATAAAAATATTCTCATTTCGTACGAATTTTACTGTGGTTTTAATGTCATTAAAATCTTGTAAAAATCATTTATTTGCACAGCTGTCTTATCCAGGAATAGTTACCTTGAGTTTTTGAAACACAGATGATGTGGAAAGTCGACGTACGGACGAGGCCATCACTAATTGGACAATCTGATTTACCATCAGTCTTTGAATTGTTCAAGAAAACTCACCATAACAGTATGTATAGAGCATCGCAACGCGCGGCTCTTGAAGTGCGTCCCATGTTGCGCTTGTGTGCGGGAGCCTTCACGCAAGTAGCTGCTGGTCAGTTCAGACTGGGCGATGGCGCGGGACGTCTACAGGTCCAGCNTGTGCGGGAGCCTTCACGCAAGTAGCTGCTGGTCAGTTCAGACTGGGCGATGGCGCGGGACGTCTACAGGTCCAGCGCCCTGATCCATGCCGCAACTGTGCTCTCAGTTGTACCGAGCTAGGTGGCGCAGTGATGAACCGTCTAGACTGGCATTCGGGAGGACCTGGCTTCCAAACCCGGTCCCGCCATCCTTATTTCGCTGTTCCATTCTTTCCAGAGTAGGCGCCACAAATATACACATGTACGTTCCGAAGTTTTAAATTTGTTACTTTCAGGAAACGGGCCAAGTGCTGTGTTAACAATTCTGCAAGTTGTTTCTTATTGGTGGCAGACAAGCGCGATATTAGTGAAGTAATCGTGAAAGGGTTGTCACGTGGAATGTAATGTGTGGGGTATAGTTAATAGGAATTACAAAAAGTAAGTTCGTGTGTTTTGTCAATGTATTTCGGAACGGTTATTAGAATGTTTGAAGTGTACGTAGCCTAAAACCCNTTATTAGAATGTTTGAAGTGTACGTAGCCTAAAACCCCTATTTTCAATTATTTTTGTGTGTATTATATGGTAGATACAAGAAGTGTGAGGCTAACTTTCCAAAAAAAAAAAAATTATGTGTTTGTGTTTATTACATTCATCTGTAGGAACAGAAACATATTTATCGCGTTTTGTTCTTTCGGTGAAGTTCGAACTTTTCAGGTTGTAATAATTTTAATGTTGTTTCCGTACGAGCAAATTATTCCACTGTTCCGTCAGAAAATATTAGTGATGCCTTTTCGTAAGAAGAGCCGCAATACAATACCGTATCATGAAAAACGTTAGTCTTCCTTCCTTCCTATCCCCAACTCGCATTCGCATTAAAATAGAGCCCCAGCAGTAAACTTGGCATCAACAANCCTATTTTCAATTATTTTTGTGTGTATTATATGGTAGATACAAGAAGTGTGAGGCTAACTTTCCAAAAAAAAAAAATGATGTGTTTGTGTTTATTACATTCATCTGTAGGAACAGAAACATATTTATCGCGTTTTGTTCTTTCGGTGAAGTTCGAACTTTTCAGGTTGTAATAATTTTAATGTTGTTTCCGTAGGAGCAAATTATTCCACTGTTCCGTCAGAAAATATTAGTGATGCCTTTTCGTAAGAAGAGCCGCAATACAATACCGTATCATGAAAAACGTTAAGTCTTCCTTCCTTCCTATCCCCAACTCGCATTCGCATTAAAATAGAGCCCCAGCAGTAAACTTGGCATCAACAANTAGTCTTCCTTCCTTCCTATCCCCAACTCGCATTCGCATTAAAATAGAGCCCCAGCAGTAAACTTGGCATCAACAAATATAAAACACGTTGGAATGACAACATATACATTGATCAGATCATTTGCTTACAAACATTGTTTTCATTGGAAAAGAGCTGTGGCGAAATTATACGATGTAGCCGCTCTACTTTTCTAAAACTGTCAAAATTTAGTGTACTTAAACGAAATAGAGTATACCTACCTGCCGCTTACAATGGTCCACAATGCCCGAATAAATGGTTGTGAATCAATTACTACCATGTGGCCTCTAAAATGTGCGAGAATGCCGAGGTATTTATTATACTGAATGTGAGATTACTGGTTTAGTAGCTTTTGTGAGAGCTAAAGTTGCTCTCAAGTTTAGCAGCGCAGGTTCCATTATTTACCGTTTACTTGAGGCGGCTTGAAGAACCGCATATGGCCTTGTCAGACGCCACCAAATTGGTCCTAGTCATTTGTGTGACCAAACTTTTAGGCATATCCAGAAAATGTAAAGTAAGTTGGGTTTTCAGTATACAGGATTATCCTGAACTATAAACTTTGTGCGATTTGTTATGGAAAATGAGGGGTAGAAAACAGAACACTACCTATGCCCTATCATAATTATTATAGGAGATACTCCCCTTGAAAATTATAAATTGAAATTAGTTACTTGAAATATGTCTAACTAATGTGTTTTCTCTAGAACCGTTCGCCCGAACGTGTGACACCAAGGAAAGGTTTCGTCACTTCACAATCGAAAAATGCCCACGGGTAAAATGTTTTCTTATCATGGCACCCCCTAATAGCGTAATGACGGGTTATTTTATCTAGCAAATGTTCACAGATACAGGCTGTTGACGGTGAAGTGAGCACTTTTGAGTTCCTAGTTACTTTTTCCTTTGTAAACTTTTATCCTTTAACCGCACTTTTAATTAATATTGCCATACAAGTAATAAACACAGTGTCTGTATTCCACGGCACTCATAAGTTAACGTTCAAGGCTAAAATAAAGTATATTTGACTGTTATTCCAAATGAGAGCTTTCAGAAGTGCTCACTTTCCGTGAATAGTGTACAGCAGATTTCAAATAAAGATAATACTGTTCACGAATGTATCGCGTATTTTTCTGAAATTTTGAAAGCAACTAATTTCAATTCCCATTTTCTAGACTATCACGTTATGTCGTATTATGTTTTCTACCCTACTTTTCATAACTAATCATATCACATATTCGCACCTGGAGTTGAGGATAACCCTGTTTTATAATGCCGTATTTCCTGGACACTTCAGGGACTGCCCGCTGTACAGACGCTTACTGTTTGTGACTAATGGGAAGGTCCCTGGAAGTAATTTCTTTTACTAGCCAGCACTAGGCTTTGAACACGGAACCGATGTTTGCACTTGACATCACANGTCCCTGGAAGTAATTTCTTTTACTAGCCAGCACTAGGCTTTGAACACGGAACCGATGTTTGCACTTGACATCACATACCTCTGGCTAAGAGTTGACATCACATGTTACCCAGGTTTATCCTGAAACTGGCCGTCCCGCCACAACCCCGCGTTGCTGCCACGAGTCATTCACTGTAGTGCAGTACTCCCGCAGGTAACAGATGATCGGGTTGCCGCTGTCTCCTGGAGGTCGTCTGTGCCCGTGTCCTTTGCCGTGCAGGGATCCCGCGCGACGCGACACCGTAGCAGGTCTTCCCGGTGTTTCCTGTGCCGTCGACAGAATATCCTGTACGTGCTTCCACCGCGCTGAGCGCATCTCTTCCATTCGCCCATACAACGTTGAAAATCTTTTATTCTCTTTTCTCCCTAAAACTGTCTACTACGTACTAAATTTTAAAAAAAAATTGTTCAATTTATTTGTTGAGCAGTCGAGAACATACTTCATCGGTTAAATGATCATAAAAGTGTGGCCGTGTGGGACATAAAGCCAGGAGGAATCAATGCCCTGTTGACCTGAGTAAACCACCGAGATGAAGTGACCGCGTGACGCGCAGGACGAGATGAGCGAGCCTGAAGTCGATATNACACTGTAGTGCAGTACTCCCGCAGGTAACAGATGATCGGGTTGCCGCTGTCTCCTGGAGGTCGTCTGTGCCCGTGTCCTTTGCCGTGCAGGGATCCCGCGCGACGCGACACCGTAGCAGGTCTTCCCGGTGTTTCCTGTGCCGTCGACAGAATATCCTGTACGTGCTTCCACCGCGCTGAGCGCATCTCTTCCATTCGCCCATACAACGTTGAAAATCTTTTATTCTCTTTTCTCCCTAAAACTGTCTACTACGTACTAAATTTAAAAAAAAAATTGTTCAATTTATTTGTTGAGCAGTCGAGAACATACTTCATCGGTTAAATGATCAGAAAAGTGTGGCCGTGTGGGACATAAAGCCAGGAGGAATCAATGCCTTCCTGCACCCTCCCCCCCTCCTTGGCGTACCTGTAGACTTGACCTGAGTAAACCACCGAGATGAAGTGACCGCGTGACGCGCAGGACGAGATGAGCGAGCCTGAAGTCGATATTACACGATCCGTGCTGTCGTACTTGGTGTTGTACACGCTCTTATAAGGCCTGGTGCACGGGCCGGTATACTATACGCTATGCCAGTGGGCATGGAAGGTTCCCATTTTACGACAGCAGTTGGCTGACTAGCATTTGACACACACTGCGGGTGCGCATCGTGTGGCTCCTAATAAATATGAACCCCACTTGAACCCCTAGACTGTAACTTGTGTTGGCCGTTACATCAATTCTACTTACTGATGTAGTTTCATTCAGTATTTGAAAATAACTTAGTCACGAGTATTTTTTTTTTTAAATATAAACAAACCTTTTTAACAGTTGGCAAAATTTAGTTTTTTTTTTTTTTTTTGTACCAAGCTGTTATTCGCAGTCAGCATTTTAGAAAGTGTCCGGTGGAGTAGTTTCGAACTCGCGTCCAAAATTAGCGGTTCAATCCACGTGACGCGATTTTACCTCTGCGCTACCAGTCCACGGAATAAAGTAAGCTAAATGTTTGTATGCCTGTAAAATCGCTCGTATAAAATTGTCAATGTGTAGGTAATGTTTCAGATATTGAGGGCGGTTTTTAACGGTAATTAAGTTGCCATCGTCATTTTTATTCGTCTTTGTCGAATTCTTAATTCACTTGAAAATGTTTCAACCTCTTTAACGTATGATCAAGATGGAGGCGTCCTTAGTTTCTCTACTAACGCGTTTCAAGTAGTAGCTGCGAGGAGCGCCCTACGTTATGAAACTGTAATGTTATTGACAAGGTACTAAAGTTGGTATGGAACGTGCCATGGAAAATAGGTCAGGTTCTGTTACCAACCCCTTGTAAGATATGGTGGTACAAGGCGACAAATACTAATATTGGTGCCATACTAGATTGTATAATGGCCACTATGGCAGGCTGTTAATCATTTACGGAACCTGGTACCGTGTAATGTGGCCTATAAGGCTGGCAGGTACCGTTTCCGTGTCGCAGCCTCGCGGTCCAGACCGTTCACCCGGCCGCCGGACGGGTTCCTGTCGCCGCTGGTCACGGCCAGTCGCCGCTACCAGCCGCCTGCCACGAGACTGGACTGCCAACCGTATTCACGTAGTTAAGGTTGATTATACTCAGGTTAGGAACAAAATGAGGTTTCTTATGGGAGAGTTTGGCATAGGGAAGATTTCCGCCGCTAGGTGCGCAATGTTACAAAAGGTAACTTTTAGTAAAAAATTTAATCTACGTTAATAGTAAAAGAAAAATTTTACTTGGTTACGAAGTTATTTTATATTTCATTTATGCTTATTGCAATTATCATGTTTTTTAACGTATAAAATATAGAAAAAACTGGTACACATGCAACACTATCGCTTACCTAGTGGCGAAAATATTTAGTTGCCAAACGTTTAACATTTATCTTACCAACCTGAGTACAAGTAACCTTAACCTAGTGTTTAAAATAGTTCCTATAAGTAACTTCTGCAAGGATCAGGTTTTAGAGGTGGTGATTTTGTAAATCCATTAATGGAATTAAAATAATTGTCATTCACGACGTTTAAAAAAACGCATATCGACAATGATACTGTAGTTTTGCTGTAGCGCATTTTTTCAAATCGAAGTTTACAAAACGAAGGCTTTTACTTTGAGGGAGAGAGTTATAAGTATCAAATGAAGCAATTTATCACGAAAGCACGGAAAAACGAGTAAAGTTAAATCTCTTCATTTATAAAAAGTTCCTGTACAATACTACTTTCTGTGAAATAAAATAAACTAATATAAGGGAATGTCTTACATTTTGGTCAACAAAACGTCTTATCGTTTATTGTGATTAAATGTTTCAAATAAGTAGTGGGGGCCACGGGGGCGGAGCGGTTAGCCTGCTCACCTCCCAACGAGGCGAACCGGGTTCAATCCCGGCAGGGTCACCGGATTTTCGCATGTGGGAATCGTACCGGACGATGCCGTTGGTCGGCGGGTTTTCTCTGGGAGCTCTTGTTTCCCCGGCCTTATTCCGGCGCCGTTCCATCCTAGGGTCTCATTTCGTATGTCCGGGGATGACGGGCGTCTACGGGGTCCCAGCTTGAAAACCCTTCATTAAGAGGGTGTCGCCTCGCCCTGGGTGGACTCCCCGTACGTTATTTTTATGATTCAAGCGCTTGTTTCTTTAAGTGTTTTTACAGAATTCTGGTAGAATTTGTGATTTGTAATATTTTCCCACTATAATGCTGGAAACTCTACTTTCATTTGTAAATTCGCAGCACACTCGCGGGTTGTATGTGGGAACAAGAAGTCATCATTGGTTTCCGGTCTTTGTGGAGAGTATATCGTCGTCTGTCCAGCGGTTAAGTGATCAGTCGATTGCAGGACACTAAACTCAAAGGCGTTCTGCCTGTTTTTGCTGTGCTGTAACGGAGGATCATAAACTATGTGCCATTCTGATAACGCCCGGACTGTTCGCTTACTCGAGAACTACAAGACTACACAGTCGACAGCGTAGACTGAAGTAAAGGCATGTCGATTTTCTTCTTTAGTCTTTAGCCTTTATCCTCTGCGAATTACCAGCAGAACTGCAAGAATCGCGTGATCAGTGACGTAGGACGTCCGTTTAACTTTGGGTTCCCAACAGACCGATGCTTTAAACAGGCCTGCCTGCCTGCATCGTGTTCTTCTTTTTGGCCGAGAAGCGCGGGAGCTATAAGGTTTACACTGGCACGCTCTAAAAGAGCGCCATCGCCGCTACGCGCAGGGCTCTGAGCTGGCGTGCAGTGTTAACGTACCTGCAGTGTACTTATTGACTTGGCAGTGTCGCCCTTATCGCTCAGTGTGTTTCTCGGCCTCGAACGTGGAAAACCACCAGAGGTATACCCACATTTTGAAAGCACGTACCGATCAGTGTCCAGGACACGTGGTTTCCGCATGTCTTTCAGCTGGCATGCAGCAATGCTCCCTTATACCTACACGGTGGGCAGTAGGTTGCTACCGAGGCAGTCACGAAACGTCGTGTATATGTAGCCACCGCCTGAAGTGATGTCCTGGAGAGGGGGGAGGCTGAAGTGTTTATGACGGAGAGAACGTGAGACGTGCCTGGTGGCGGGGGAGCAACAGACTTGCCGCCTACTGAGTCACGCCCAGCAGCCGCTACAGAAATAACCCCGCAGCCAGTCGTTCGCCGTCCATCCTTTCGCCAACCGAACACCATCTCATTTCGCCAGACGCGAACATTAAGGCGTGTCTAAAATTGCGCTATCCCAACTTGTGTCTTAAGACAAGGATACGCAGATTGGTGCAAGTGACCCTGTGATGTCATGGCGTTGTCCCAGGTCAAAGCATTCAGAAAACTGAACTGTTATCGCAAGTTGTGTTCTAAGATGATAGAATAGGAAGAGTTCAGATTTTTTCGCTCTCATTCGTTGAATGTTTACCTTTTAAATGTAAACAATGGATATGCATGCTTTGATTTTCTCAAGAAGAACGTGATAATGCTAATTTAATACTGTTAAATTTCTCTGTCAATGGGCTTAGCTAGGTTCGTTAAGGGTTGAAGGTCTTAATTAAATAAAACGTAACTATAATTTCCTAATTTATTTACAATAATTAAAAAGAAAATATTCCGTCTCAATATCTCACAATAAATTGATATATCTTGCTATTTACAATTAATAAATTTAGTCAGTACAATTGTGTATGAAAACCTACTGAATTACTTTATAAATTATGTCCATAATTGACGGTTCCAATATTTACAACAAAGTCCATATCACATGTTCCTTCAGTCCCACCTCAGTTCAGTCCATTTACACCAGTCCGCAATGGCTAAGAGTTCTCCGAGCGCCCTCATGCACAATAGTCTTCACTCGTCTGGTTTCACGCCCTGTCATCCATTCACACCACAAACACCTCTTCTCGCAATCTCCCGTTGTCGTCGTCCATCCTATTCACCGATGTCCCTCGCCGCACGACATAACCCGCCGCACTCTGCCAGATGGCTTCCGCAAAAGACCGTAACCCTTGGAACGCTGCAATATTTATAGGGTCGTAAGCAATCGCCCCCGGAAATTTCTCTTTAGTCCCAGAATATTCTTGGGCTTCCTATAAAGTAATTGGCTTCTCCAGCAGGGGGAGGAGGGGCTGTGACGCCAGACAGTGTCAACTGTCAATCATTCCCGGCCGCCAGGCGATGGAGCCGCAAGCCTGTCTGGGGAGGGAAGAGGGTTGAGGTGGGCACCCTCAACAGAGCAGAGTTCGCGCATAGTGCCCGCGCCCCTCGTGGCAGTGCTGTCTGCATTCGTTCTGAATATGATTGATGGAAATTTTAAAAACGCAAGGACGTTAAAAGAAAATTCTTGCGTGCCATTTGGCGAGCTGATTTAAAATGAGTTTCGCTCATATTTCATAAAGATAAATATTCAAATCTCCCATCCTGCAAGCATTAAATAGTTACGTAACAACAAATAATGTGCCGAAATTTACTGCGACCTTGTCTGATATCTCGCTCTCGTACAACGCATTTACAGACCATATTCGGACTACAATGTGACAGTCACTTGTAGTTTGGGACACGTCCACATGTACAGCCGATTATATAAAAGCCTTTAGACAACTGTGTATCCGCCTGAAGCAGGGTCAGCAACCTGAAGAATGCGGAAGATGAGTGCGGGTGCAGCAATGGCGGAGTACTCTGAGGAAAACACTGTTACTCGTGTATCAACCTGTGACCTTAAGCTAGAGGTCAGCCAGCGAGTCGCAAATGTTATTGGTGATCGGTTACATTCCCAACTCTGCAGCCTATAGTAGCGGTATACTATAGGCTGTTCTCGGCTAACTGCGATCTTGTGAACGCCCTACAGAGGACCTACTTGTACTCACTTTGTGTCCCACCTACCAAATGTAAAATTAATATTTCCATGGACCTGATCACTTTATTAATGCTTCACCCAGGTAGAACAGTGACATTGTTGGAACTAGAAATATTAACTCCGGCGGTCATAAATTTAAACCTTGCACCCACAAAACGAGAAGTTTCATAACTATGTTTTATTAATTTGCTATCAACTGAGAGATTGCATGGCAGTGTGTACTGTATGTCGTATGAGCAGTAATATTTGCCAAGGTTGATCTCTAAAGTGCTTCACTTCGGTAGGTATAAAATGACAGTTCTGGAACAAAGGAGTGGGGAGTCTGAGCTCGGAGTCATATAGCATCTTTGATTTCTCCCATTTTGTGATGTTTAACATTAAACTGTCAGCCATCTTGTTTCTGGTCGCCATTTTGTATTTTGTCTGTTGCCTTTTTTTCCCTTAGAATTTCTCCTTTTTTGCCTCTAAACATCTATAGTTTACCCTCAGTAGTAGTAGTAGTAGTAGTAGAAGATTCTCGTAAATTAATTTTTCTCTTTCCTGCCACTACAGCNGTCTGAGCTCGGAGTCATATAGCATCTTTGATTTCTCCCATTTTGTGATGTTTAACATTAAACTGTCAGCCATCTTTTTTCTGGTCGCCATTTTGTATTTTGTCTGTTGCCTTTTTTCCCCTAGGAATTTCTCCTTTTTTGCCTCTAAACATCTATATTTTACCCTCAGTAGTAGTAGTAGTAGTAGTAGAAGATTCTCGTAAATTAATTTTTCTCTTTCCTGCCACTACAGCTGCATGTCCGCTATATTAACTGCTTTTAAAAAAAAACATCCCTGTGATGTTGAGCTGCTACATTAATAGTCTTATTTGGCTAAAATTAGTAGAGCTCCTCAGTTTGCCTCAGTGACTCCATCTTGAATTGAATTCGATAGGATATAAAGATTTAAATATTAAATGTAATATATATATATATAATATTTTTATTTAATTTCCAAAATTTACAGACACAAATGTATTAAGTGACGTCTAGAGACTCGTATTTTCAAGGATAATTAGATTATGATGTCGCAACCATCGATTTGATGAAGCATTTTATAAAATAAATGTTGTGTATTTTATTTTACATACATATTTATTTAACTTTTACAAACAAGTGTATCGAGTGACTTCTACAGTTTCGTATTTTTTAGGCAGATAAGAATATGTCGTCACAAAATATGATAACATGACTATGGCCAGCGCAATATTGGATTTTATAAGCATATAAACATATTAGTAAATATACGAAGTGTTATATATTTTCGGACCAGTGTTTTAAATCCGAATGATAAAGTAACATTATGAACTTTTATTATTAGCATTTTTGACGCCATATTGAATTTAGTAGATTAGAGTATTTTTTAATATATTGAATTAATTATGTAACCAGTCTGAGTCTCAAGTACAACGCAGTGGTTGCCTTATCACAGGACATGTTTTAAGGGTAGTATGTCTACATCCGACCCCCCACGAACTCAAAATCATAGTTGGCCATAATTTCTGAACCATTTAAGTTAGTCACCAAATTCGGACTGTAGGTAGGTACTGCTCCCAGCACTGATCAGTGTGACATGGCTCATTATGCCCTAAGCCCTCTTATAAGCATAATTGCCTACCATTTTAAAACTGTTGATACGGTCACCAAATTCATATCATAGGCATCGACCCCAATAACAAAAAGGACTGCATTGATAACTATGTCTTAACTCATAATATACATCGTCCCCGATGTCGGTCAAGGCCGCAGGGTCACGCACGCCCTAAACCCACTTATAAGCATAGTCGACCGCCATTTCCCATCCACCGAAGCTATAATCGTCAAATTAATAACTTATACATCGCCACCGACAACGAACAGTATGATTGGCTCAAGTATGCCGTAAGCCCTCAGTTTTGTCAGCACGCTTTGCTTGCACTCCTATCATTGTGATTAAGTTGCCCTAAAATTACAAAAACCGTCGGAACTATTTTTTACCGCAATTGTACAGTGATCAGCCTAGGCCTAGTTAGCGGAGGACTTTGACTTTGTTACTGGTAATGTTTATCTTTGCTGCCACTGTGGAATTGATAAAATTGCGCTAATTCTCATCTGAAGTTTTGAGCATCTCGAACAAATTATTGCGACCAAGTTTTTGAAATAAACTATATTTCATCTGACTGCGACATACAGTAGTCGCGTAGTCACTTTTCTGGTAGTGCTGCAGATTATCATCACGTAGTTAATTTGGAGGCCGGCAATAACGTAACTTTGAATTTGGCGGGGATACTAATTGCCCCTCTTCCAAAAAAAACATTGAAACGTTTAAATTGTGTTGCTGTGTTAGTACACTCCTTTGTCTCGGGAGATGAATTTTATTCACTCGCACATTTTAGGTAGCGTACTTTACAGAGTGATTTTCATGAGGCCATTCTCATACTTCCACAGGTCGTGCAGAAAGACAGGTTCAGTAATACGTGTGTCGTCCGCGGCTCTCGTGGAAATATTTTCTAGGCGTTATCTTCGTACATATTGTAGTTGCGTGTTTATTCCTCCCGGTGGCACAGCTGGGCGAGGGTTGTCGCCGGTGTCGGAAGACCAGCACAGATGTTTAATCCAGTCTCGCACATGCTTAGTGGGGTGGGTTTGGGGCTATATTATCAAGGTTCTTAGGAACAATTCTTTGATGGTTTCACACAAGATTTCAGGTACGATATTGTTCCTTTGAGTGGTCCTGTAAATCGCTAAAGCTTCGTTCATCTGGTCGACGCCGCACACGCAAACGACTATAATTTCTGTTCTACACTGAAAACGCTTAAGGTGGTTGTATCCTTGCTATCTTGTGTTTCTCTCTCTCTTTATAACTTACTCTTAAGACTCAATATTAAAATTTAAACCTTAGTACAGAAATACATTACATAATTCCTAAACCAAATGGACGATTTCAATTTCGGTTTTCTCATGTTAGACTACAAAATAATTAATTAGTTAATCTTTATTACGGTTACAGATGCAACGAATGGAGAAAATATTCTGAACTTCAAATGTATGTTAAGATATGCTCTATTTATTAGCAGCCTTCTTTTTCAAATATGTGATCTGAAAGAAAAAACAATGCAAGGTGGAACGGTTGCTACCCCCCTTAACTAGTTTTTCCTCAAGGCACTCCTTTCTAGACACCCCTGTAGGCGTATATGTCGGCATAGCAGCACCCGTGAACCGTAACCCAACTTTAATACTAAACTGTTACGGAACAGTGTACTTAATTGATCCGTGGTCTTTGTGCAGTCCGCTTCTGCAGCCCGTATGATGCGACGGCTTGGTGTTACCTGTATGTCGCTGCTGTCCGGAGCCATGGCAAGAGCACCTCCCTCTACAAATGACGCAACCATCGATGCACTTCCTACTTCTCGTCTTCGCGCAGCTCTCCGGTATGACGGTCATCTGCCTCCAGGAGATCTACTACTCTCGCCCACAAACTACAATGTGCCTACGCCATCCTGGCATGCCAACGTTGTTCAGATATTCGAACCGATTCTCCCACAACGCTGTACTGTTATTAATCACGCGTGCTGCCTTTTAAGGGATCCGCATACCTGAAGCTATTTTCCGCGTTTCAGGCGGAAAAGAGCGGGAGCGATAAGGGCTGTCACGCGTATAAAGTGCGCCATCGTCGCCAAAATCAAGGCTCTGAATTTGGTATGATGTGTTGTGCTGCTTATACCTATGGGACTTGTAAGCGGCGACCCTGTCATTTTATTGAGGGAAATTGTGCGGCAAGGTTCGGTGCAGGGCCCTGCAGTGTTTTTGTACGTATCTGAACGCTGGAAAGCAAAGCAGTTAAGTGCAAGGTAGGCGGGCGCCTTACCTGTCACTATGCTGTTACTGCTGACCACAAATTTCCTTCGAGGCGTAAAGGGCTGCGTTGTTTTGCAGTGAGACCGCTCGCATCCCAATGCCGCGAACTGATTCTATTCCCGGCGGGATCAAACCCTGATTTTCGCGTGAGGTAAATTTTGCATGCGTTGACCGTTCGTCCGGTGTTAGTGTCTCGGACGCAGGGTCTCCTGTGTGCGATGTGCGAGAGCAGGTTGATTTAACCGTGACCGAATTAAGGTGGCCAATTTTAGTTGGGCACTTAGTCAGACATTTATTACGCTTCTTGTATGTTTCACGAGAATTTCAGGGATAAAATGATTCTAGAGAGTTTTGTTTCCCAATGGAGAAAGTTTGAAACTGTACTGAAAGTTTACTTTATAATGTTCCTTTGGGCGAAAGTAGTGGCGATAATTGTTAGAACGTGATTCTCGCATGGTACTGATGTACAGCAGTGGCTCAACTTTTCTGCGAAGCGGATTTTTTCGCTGTGGAGGCTCTATCGTGGGTTGTGAAGAATCATCGCTCGTGTGTATTCGCGGACAGGCAGTGCTCAGAGCTGGAGCGGTATTCGTCCACTTGACCTTTCACCCGTCACCGCCCAGCTGCCACGACTGTTAGACTGCGATGCTCTTACTCTGTCTCCGTCCTACATCATGTTTTTCGTTTGCCTTCCTCTTTTCAAATTTTCCTCTCCGCTGTTCCTTTTAATTTACTCCATAATTACCCTAAGATCTCTTCGCTTACTTTCACCTCAACGTTTTGTATATCTTGGTCGGGTTTCATTATTTGCAGAATCGCCCTTTCTTTTTGCAAATGGGAAATGGGGCGGACGTTTCAATTGTTGGGTGGGTTTTCTCGGGGCAGTCGCATTTTCCCGCTCACATTTCTTCGCTGCTATCTCATTTCACCCACATGGTGCTAGACTTAAGTCTCCTTCGAATTCTCCCATTCAATTTCTCCCCNNCCCCCCTCACCACCTGGTATTATCGTTTTATTTTTTAGTTCTGTATTCCTTTTGTGTTCCATAGTGGACTCTCTGCCACTTTCTTATCCTTTCTTTTTTTTATCCTGTTCACTTTTTTTCTCACAATTTTGACACCGTAGTCCTCTTTTTTTCGTACGTTAGAGTAACGTATAATTAGTGTATATAAAATCGCTTCTTTAAATTGTTTTCTCTCAAAGTTTTTGTCCTGAAATTAATCTCCATATTTCGTTTTATACTTTCCTTTCTCCCAATTTTATTCATGGTATTTATTTTGAGTGACCACGAACAGCGACAAGGTCATAGTAGGGGAACACCAGACATTCAGGAATGGAGAAGGAATCGACCAGGGTCTGAATTAAGCAACCATCCCAGCATTCGTCTGGAGTGATTTCGGAAAACCCCCGGGAAACAAATTATGATCGCTGGACTGGGAATCGAACCCAGGGCCTCCTAAATGCGAGTCCGGTGTTTTACCACTGCACCGCCTCGCTTGGTTGCTCGCCACCGCGTCACGTACAACAGATATTTTATGGAGAAAAAAATTTGTATATTACAGAGAAGGAACGGTAAATGTTAACATTTGAACGAGTCCTAGCACTTTTCACAGCCCCGCGCAAATAGTTTTCAATCTCTCTCCCCCCCCCCCTTTTTTTTCTCTCG
>NQII01000366.1:404005-458752 GCA_002778355.1 Clitarchus hookeri | reverse complement strand
TTTTTTTTCTCTCGATTTTCCTTCTTATCGAAGCAGGGAGATGATTCAACTGGAGAATGAGTTCCGGGGGGCTTACAGTGCTCTAAAGCACGAGATACCAGAAGCTCCTGGTTCGAATAACAATTCATTTTCTTATCCTTCACTTAATCTTCCTATGTATGTACGCATATTCCATTCACGAAGACAACTCCTTGCGTGTATTTTGCATTACATTCTCAATTGAAGGACTTGCTACAGTATAGTGACAAGCCATACTTCTATACAAAGTGAGGTTTTTTAGATTCAGCATTTCTGTTACTTCATGTGCAAATAATTTGTAAATATCTCAATAGATAATGCTAGTACCTATTGCAAAATCATCTTATTGCATACCTGGCATTTTCACTTCTTTATTTGCTGTAAGGTGACAAGCCATAGTTAGATGGCCGATACTACTGAAAGAGTGCCGAGTGCTCAAATAAACTTGTTTCTGATGCGCCTTTGAATAGTGAAGACAAAAGTGACAGTTAGGTTCTTGATGATAGTACAAATAGATCAGCAACTAGCAGCAATTTCCCCCAAATCTACAAAACTTTACTTCCTACTACAAAATAAGTCCAGTGTTGATAATGTGGGCAGCATAAAAAGCTTTTCCGTTGTGGTGTGACTAAACTACTCGCCAGTCGAAGATTCGGTGTATGTAGATTCGTGGCTCTGCAAGTTTGGTCCGGGAGAGCTTCAAATTGCGCCGGTTACTTCTTCGAAAGGACAGAAGCGCTATGATGGATCATAACTCGTCGCTTTCATCGAGGCTGGTGTGTAAAGAACTCTGCGATGGTCCTTCCAAAGGAATAATCAGTCGCTTAATAATTGCCTGTTTACCTTTGAGTTAAACTTAAAAACGGCATACACATCCGTGTTTGTCGGAGATTCTAACTGGCACCCTTCGCACCGTAAATCAGGTTTGTAGCCAATTGCCACGGAAGTCTGCTTCAGACTTCGGGATAGTTCTTGGGGAATGAAAATTACTTCTGAATAAGCGGGAAAGCCTGTGGCTGGAGACTAAAGTGTGGACAACCATTTTGCTCGAAAAATGTTGTTAGTGATACTCCACAGTCTCGGATCACGGACTGCTGGCCATATTGACTGCGTCGACTCGATATGGCCTTGCCAGACATAGCCAAATAACACACACACACACCANCTTGAACAAGTTTTATATAATGGTCTTGCTTGTTCAGATGTGCTTTCTTTTCGTATTATCCTAGAAGATATCGCACGCAGTCTTCCAAAATCGCGTTGCTCTGCGGGAGGCGTGTGTTATCCGTTCACGGCAAATTGTATTCATCCTCAGGCCTGTTCCGTCGGCGTTAGCGTCGTGCTGTATAATCGTGCGTGTTTTCGAAGTGACATTCTTGTTGTGGTAATGCAGATTGGTCTGAATCTGGCCTGTGCATCATGCTGCATGCAAGTTATAAGAAACGGCTCGGTATTACCGGCTAATTTACAAATATTGGTTTTAAAAATCCGCATTTTCTTTTAATTTTAATAAATTACCTCTATTGGAAGTTTTTCGTGGTGATTAAATTCATATAATCTGCGTATCACACGCTACTTTATCCAAAATCTATGTTCTCCGCCTAATCTTTATTGCGAAGTAATATTGATATCTTAGAGAAAAGTTCAATTTAACCAAAAATAATTTACTTTTACGCTAATAAAATATGTAAAACTGTTGTGAACTCAAACTTTCTACTCATTAGTTGTGTCGAAATTGGAGAGTTTGCGCTGGGACAAGTCAGTCGTATCGGAAGCCATGGTTACTGTAGGCTCTTTGCGATTATTTGAGCACTTTTGAAATCAACCTATGAAAAAGGTCACTGCGTCTTAACAGCATATATTTTAACCGCTAAACTGACTTTCATGCGTCTTGTAAANCAACCTATGAAAAAGGTCACTGCGTCTTAACAGCATATATTTTAACCGCTAAACTGACTTTCATGCGTCTTGTAAAATAGTCTATGACGGAGAGAAAGTAGTTATACGTCAAAGTTAAATTACAATTTAGTGGAAGTATACACGATGTGCATACAAGTACATTTTAAGCAGGGCTTTCAAAAGCGCTGTTCTCAGTTTACTGTGAACAACCTTTATGAAACGACTGCGTACAATACNATTTTAAGCAGGGCTTTCAAAAGCGCTGTTCTCAGTTTACTGTGAACAACCTTTATGAAACGACTGCGTACAATACTCGGTGATGCAGCAAGACTCGTGAGGAGGTGGAGTGTGTCGAGCGCGCGAGTTTGGCAAAGCCGCGGTGCGTACAAAGGGCGTGTTTGTCGTCGCCCCGGTGTTCATCTCGGAGCTCGAGGCGTGCCCATGTAGGGCGGGTGCCCCGCAGTGCCGGCCAGGCCGCAGCCAGCCCCTTGCACCACAAGGCATGTAGCCTGTCTCACGTTGTCAACACACCGTTTACTCCACGCCGCTCTGCCACTTCGCTTTCGTCTTATCTTGTGTCCAGTAGCTCCCCACCCCTGTTGTACTGCGTGACTGGTGGAGTATTCCTTGTGTTCAGCAGTTACACTGCTCCTGTAGCACTACTAAAAAGCCTAGTACACACTAGTACACCATGTTGCGCGATTGTCCCTAGACGGTCTCGCCACAGTTTAGAGACCGTGTCTATAGACTGCCTAGAGACACCGTTCTTTGTCTCGTCTAGTGTCCACACTACGATGTGAATTTCTGTCTCATCTTCGCAGTTCACCATGAAGGAAATTGGTTTGTGTGGAATGAGTTCCTGCTTAGTGCTAATTACAAGTGAAAAAACGCGAAAACGTAAACGCAGAAGGACCTAGGTTCGGTAATGAATTATTAAATAAATTAAAATCTGGAAGACGCCATGGTTTTTCGGAATTTCACCCGGCTGACTCTTACTGATTTTGAAGATTTGCTTTTGATGGTTTTAGGGATAATAATAAAGAAAGATACAAAATTCAGAGAAACCATCCCAGCTTCTCTTCGACTGGCAGTCACACTGCGTTTTCTAGCATGTGGAGACTCATTCACGAGCCTCATGTACACCTTCAGAA
Organism: Clitarchus hookeri; assembly: GCA_002778355.1. NCBI lineage: Eukaryota > Metazoa > Arthropoda > Insecta > Phasmatodea > Phasmatidae > Clitarchus > Clitarchus hookeri. The sequence goes on along the minus strand of NQII01000366.1, from coordinate 455,684 downwards.
TATCTAAGCAGGCAAGTAGCTCTCGTTCATAGCCGAATATAACGCACAGAAGCTCTCGTTCTTGATTTCTCCGTTTTAGATTCGCCGGATTGGGATTTCGCGACACACACCGCCAAAGACAGAATGGCTACTGAGCTTTTTCAAAAATTTCCGTTACAGTGACGTAACAATACCCAAGAGCCAATACAGTGACTACAGGAATCCTTACGTCACCAAAAATCATGACTTCCACTGTAAACAAAGCGGCAAACTACTCTTACTTTCAACTATTTTATTTAATACGTTGTACTTATTTTAACATGACGCCCTCCTGAATATTAACTGTGTAAGCTGTGCAGAACCCATTAATGCAACTTTTGTTGGTCTAGGACGTTTCGTTCAGAAAAGTCACTAAACTTAANGCAGAACCCATTAATGCAACTTTTGTTGGTCTAGGACGTTTCGTTCAGAAAAGTCACTAAACTTAATAATTACCCAAAATCCATTTTGCATATGTTGTAAGTACTTAAGTGCTGTAGTGTGTGGTGTTAGAGTAACCTGTGCCCGTGCGCTGACTTGGCTCTGATGGTTACAGACATTCACTGCCTGGTGCAACTCACACCTGCGTAAGGCTGGCACGGCCATCGATAACATCGACGAAGATTTCCGAAATGGGCTGAAGCTGATGCTGCTGCTGGAGGTGATCTCGGGGGAGACTCTGCCCAAGCCGGACCGGGGCAAGATGAGGTTCCACAAGATTGCCAACGTCAACAAAGCCCTCGACTTCATCGCCAGCAAGGGTGTCAAGCTGGTCTCCATCGGAGCTGAAGGTACTCAGTCTGTACTGGTTGCTCTTTTTAAGCCACTGTGTTTAATTTCTTCTTGCGATAAGTTCTGAGTGACTATTTAAATGTGCACGTCAGCAAAGGATGCTGTTGTATTGTGTGCGCCAGTACATTTTTTCTGTGAAGGAAATAGATGTTAATTTGTTATAATGTATTAGTTATGGGTAGGCACGCATTATAGAAATATTTCTTCTTATGTTGTGTATGTCAGCAATTACTGATGGTATTTAGTGAAATATGACTTCCTTCATAACTAGCCTTTACAATTTGGGTATACCAATACAAACAAAAATAAACATTCTTTTTCCTTCATAGAAAAAATAAATATGTGAAGAAATTGCAAAGAAACATATCTTTATGCAAATATTTTTTTGTTGTTTGGAAAAGTATTTTTTTGTAATAATGAAATTATGTAAAAAGTTATCTTTGCCTAAATATATTCTATGTTTTGTATGCACAATTACAGGTGCTTATTAAAATGTCTTTCTTTCTAACCAGCCTCTAAAACTTGGGTGTGCTAATACTTTTTGGCACAACAGTATATATAATCATTTTTTCCCACCCTAAACAATTGGCAACTCTCCACACCAGTAATTCTCACTTTGCTTTTAAGGTTTTTCATGGTAATGTCAGCTCATTAGATATCAACTTTTGAAAATAACCACTGTCCATGCATACATACATACATGCATACATACGTACAATGCATGCCTGTGTGCGTAGCGTGTGTGCAAACAAGTTCAGTTATTCCAATAAGTATTGGTATACCCACATTGTAAAGTCTGGTCATGAAGGAATCTATATTTTTCATTAAACACCACCTATAATTACTTATGTGTACAACATAAATATTTGTATAAAGCTTGCCTATCCATAACAAATAAACATCTCTTTTCTTCACAGCAAAAATGTATTGGCTTGCACAATACAACAGCACCCTTTGCTGATATGCANACAATACAACAGCACCCTTTGCTGATATGCACATTTTAAAAGTAATGTGTGCATAGCCTGAAGTTTGGTTCACAATCAAAAGCATAACATTAAACATAGAATGTTTGCTTAAGTATTGGCAGTTGTTTTTGAACCTATTGATTGACAACTGTGCATAACTGGTTGTATGCATGAGAGGTCCTAATNCACATTTTAAAAGTAATGTGTGCATAGCCTGAAGTTTGGTTCACAATCAAAAGCATAACATTAAACATAGAATGTTTTCTTAAGTATTGGCAGTTGTTTTTGAACCTATTGATTGACAACTGTGCATAACTGGTTGTATGCATGAGAGGTCCTAATATAGTGCACAAAAGAAACTGTTATATTTCATTTCTTAGGCAGGCACAAAGGTCAAAGGTCAACAGCCAATCTGAGCTGAGTAGAAAATTTTTGACCAAGTAGTTTATTTAAAATGGATTCACTGTTATGCTGCAAAAACAAATGTCATAAGATATAAATTTATAGAAAAGAAAAGGTAAAAGTTTACTAGTAAAAATGTTTTAAAGGCTATCCACATTTTTACAATTGCGACAGCAAAGATTTAAAAAGAAAGCAAGCATGCCAATTATTTTAGATAACTGTTAATTTTCAAAACAGTGTCATAATCTGTTAACTAAAATCCATTTTATGTGTATAAAGACAGACGAAACATAAACGTTATTTACCAACACTGCAAACTGTCGTTCTCTTAGCAGAATTTTGTTGGCCAATGCTCTGTGCCTTTTTTTCTTTTTTTTCTTTTATTGTGAACCAACCCTTAACATTTATAACAGCTTGCAGTTGCTGTGGTGTACTGTTGATAAAGTTCTGCGTTGCTGCAGAGGTGATTTTTAACCATTCCTCCAGAAGTACTCTTCACAAACTGCTTTTTTTTTTTCTTACAAATGACTCTCTGTGATTTGTGCGTTGAGTTGCACTCACGGAAGCTCTATTCAGTTCAAATCAAAACTCTTTGGGGGTATACAAACCATCGCTATCAAATTTTCATGGCGGTGTGCTTCGGATCGTCATGTTGGAAATGAGACTCCATAAAGTCCCCCATTCTGCATATTATCATGTAAATATCTGCAAAACACCTCTTTCTATTTCACATGGTCCATTATATTTTGTATTACAGCTAGATTTATAATTCCAGAAGCTGCCATACACCCCAAACCTTGACATTACCGTCTACACGTTTTACGGTTGGAAGAATGTTTCTGGATTGGAGTTCTGCATTAGACTTTGGCCACACTTTCTTCTTTCCCTCGGATCCAAACATGAACTTAGATTCATTCTAAACTATTCCAGTGCTTCAAAACTCTGTCAGCTTGTTAATGTATTCCTTAGCAAACTGCAAATTTTCGTACAGTTAATTTTCAAAATTTATGGCTTCTTCCTGGGAGATATACCATAAATGGGACTTGGGCTAATAGCGTTAGGTTTGACTCAACACATTGTGGTTTTTTAAGTAGTTGTACCTTTCTTAGTTAAAGTTGCCATATTACAGAACAGGAAAAGAGTAACGAACAGAGGGTTTGCAGTAAAATGTCAAGAAAGCCAACAAAAGTAGTGTGTATTGTAATGTGCTTTATCATAAGTCATGATGCTCCACCTGAAGTAGGAAGTAAGGTTCTCATTGTGAAGAACTACAGTTTCTGTATTGTAGTCTGCATGCTCCTGGAGGGATTCCCCTTGTAATGCTGAAGCCCCTCATCTTTGAATTGTTCAATACGAGTGGAACTAGGTCTCTTTTGATCTTTGCTTTGAAAAAATTATAGCTGCCCATTTGGAAAACTCTGTAAAGCAAGCATTCCTTCAACGAGTGTGTGCACATATATTAATGCATTCATTTACGCTTCTTGTTACAGCCTGTAGTAACATAGGATGCCACTCATAAGCTAGATTCACTGTTAGACATTGCTGTCCTCGTGTAACTAAGAGGTTGAGTTGCCAGCTAACCATTAGTTATACAATGGTGGCCTCTACCACACACATTTGCACATGCGCACACAAAGCATTCCTGGCTTTACAGCAAGCTTTTCATGGCGAATGTCATTGAACTATTAAATCAATCTGTGCAGCATTTTACTGCATATCTGTGTGTGCATGTGTGTTTATGTGTGTACATGTACGTGCCTGTGTCAAACAAATTTTGTTATTTTAAAACTTTCTGTATCTCAGTTTTATAATGATAGAGTCCAGCAAGAAGGCTTCAATTTACGATGCACTATGTAAACTGTAGTAGTTATTGCCTTAAAAACTTAGACCTCTGCCAAATTATCCCCTTGTGGATCAGTCGGCACCGCATTTTACTCAATAAGGACAATTTCGTAATATATCGTCAATCTGTAGAAAATTGTCAAATTTCATTTCTTTCAAAAAGTGAACATATTCTGTTTCTGAAAATAATCCTTTTTAATATCGTGAAACTGTTGTTGATTCAAACTTTAATTTATGGCCAGAAAAGTTGCTGAACGTATCTTTTCGTAGACAAAACTTTGATTTTATAATTTCTTTACCATACTTTTTCTTTGCAAACTAACAGTTTAAGTGCATAGAAACAAACATCATTCACACAGTATTAATTTTGTACGTATCAAAACTGACACAGGAAAGACTTAAACAATTATGAATAAACTAATTTATAGCTACACTGGATTTGCTACAACACTGTTTCATAATATTGTCCACTTTATCGGACAATGTTTTGTTGTATCGTCTATGATGACTCCATTGTGGTTTCTCTGACATTCAGACAATGTCTGCCACAAATTTCAGTATGACCTTTGTAACGTTCCACGCGGTGCATTCGGCCGCCATATTTGTAATGATGAAGCGTCTGTGATGACGGCTGGATGTTACCACTCGGCTAGCTTAGTTGGTAGTAACATGAAACTCTAAAGACACCAATAAATATAAATAAAGTCAAATGTTTGTTTATTACTCTTTACTTTTATTGATCATTCCAATAAAATAGTTCACATACAATTGTCAAGTATGCAGAGTACGAACCAGTTTACAGGGAAATTAACAGAGAGCAGCGCCACAGTCATTTAATTATTAATTTACGTCTCGAAAAATTGCTTTGCAAGAAGAAAATACGAAGGCAGGAGGGACGTCTGTTCCCTCCTGGCACCCTTTCGACCTCCCACACCGGCGGAAAGAATTTATTAGATTATCAAATGCTGAAAAAGAATGAAGTTGAAAGATTTAGCAGTCGTTGGTGCTTGCCGGTGTGGGGGAAATACGTCATGCTCGATGAGTCTTCCTTGGCTGCTTGTTACATTTCTTACCCCGGCGACAGACACACACAGTATTTATGCTGCGGGCCTATCACCCCCCTCTACACAGATAAGGGCACAGCAGCGCCATCCAAACTGTATCGTAGTCCGCTTAACTGCTCTGTCAGTTAAAGATAATTGAACTCTCTAGACCAAAAACTGTCTACCTACAGTTCGGAAAGCTTCTGCGTAGCCATCCAAACTGCATTGTTTGTAAAAAAAATAACCCAACCTTTTAGAATAAAAACTGTCAACACAGTCGGAAAGTTTCTAATCTAATGTTGACGCGTAACAAAAACTAAAACTTTTGAAACGGCAAACATACGCCCGATAAACGTTATTCCTTGATAAACAAACTATCACACTTTTAATTTTGAATCCCGATAAAATATTATGAAGCTTAGCAAATTGAAAGAAATTGAACCACGTATGCCGGAAACTAATATCTTGCGTCACACCTTGTTTTAGACAATATGTAGGCATACAAGTCTTGTAAAATATTCCACCAAATGATTCTATTCTTAAAAATCTAATAACATAAGTTAGGAACTGTTCAAACATTACAATTTGCATCAACTTATGTCCTTGAATCTTTTCCATGTAATGCATAGTTTATCAAACATTGCATGTTGGTATTCTGGAAACCTAAGTATAGTGTTCAACGTTTTTCTTGTGGGGAAAAAATGTAACTTTTGCAATTATAATAAAATAATTTAAATTTGGCTTCTCAGAAATTTAATTCAGTGTTAGCAGTTGGATGTATAGTCATTAAATCTTTTATATGCTAAATGCACCTCAATGTTACTTCTGTTTTCTCTGCAACTGCCATTCTTGGCAGATGCTTATGTTATGGCTTATCGCAATGTTAGTGTGCTAGTAACAAGTAAACTTCGTAACTGTTTCTTGAGAACTTTGTCTACTGAGTTATTGCTTAGGGTTACCAGATATGTGATACTCAAAAAGATGACATGTTCAAGTAACCGGCATTAAAAAAGAAGACTCAAGAAAATGAAACAAAGAAAGCGGATACATAATTTTACAATGAAAATGTACTAAAACCAATATATTATGTTGCAGGTCGGTTAAAAATAGATTACAATGTCTCAAAAGTTTATCCAATAGTAAGTTCCATATATCTTTTAAGTAATACCAAATATTTGTATTGGTAACCAGATAGTGATAACCATGCTCACTCTGAATATTGTAATGATACTTCCTCGCGGTAGGGCCGCCATGTTTGTAATATTCCGCATCAAAGTATGCCCTGGGAAATTACAACTCTGTTAGCTCAGTTGGTAGTAACATGAAACATAAAAGGTGCCAATAAATATAAATAAAGTCCAATGTTTGTTTATTACTCTGTACTTTTATTTATCATTCCAATGAAACAGTTCATATACCATCGTCAGGTATGCAGAGTACGAACCAGTTTACAGGCAAACCAACAGTGAGCAGCGCCACAGTTGTTTAATTATTCATTTACGTCTCTAAAACTTGCCTCACAAGAAGAAAATACGAAGGCAGGAGGGACGTCCGTTTCCTCCTGGCACCCTCTCGACTTCCCACACCGGTGGAAAGAATTTTAGATTATTAGAGTTAAATACATTCCGAAAGTTAAAAGATTTAGCGGTCGCTGGTGCTTGCCGGTGTGGGCGATATTCGCCACGCACGATGCATCTTCCTTGGCTGCTTGTTAAATTTCTTGCAGGCGGTATTCGTCTAGGGTTTTTATCTCTCGTGGCTATCCCCCTTTCTCACACCAGGGTGCCACCAACTGTTACCAAATATGGGCATATCGTGTGTGTCCACGCCATATCAAATCTCGTAGCCCTTCAAACTGCCTCGTAGGTAAAAGATAATCCAAACCTTTTAGAACAAACTGTTGATGCAGTTCGGAAAGCTTTCATCACTAATGCTGACGCATAACAAACGCCAAGATTTTCTGAAACGGCAAACGTATGCCCGATAATTGAACTACCGTGATAAATAACTCCCACAGCTTTAATTTCAAATCCCGATAATATTTTAGAAAGCCCCGCTAAACTAAAGAAAATTAACCAAGTATCCCTTTAGTTAATAATATTGCGTCATTACAATGTGAAAGTAAATTCCATTTAGTTTGTAGGCACTACAGAATATTTTGACAGCAAATAATATAAAGTATTCACACAAAACACAGTTTTACATAAGCACTAGACACAATTTTTTTATTCAACAGTTAATTATTCTCGCACATCTTAGGTTCAGATATACTTTGATGGTGTGTGTTTCTTTGGCGATTTTATTTGTTCTAACAAGTTTCTGTTTCCTAGCAAATAATTGTTAAATTTTGAATAGATTAGGCACTTCTCAACTTAGACGTGTAAAAAAACAGTAAAGGAAAAATATATATTTTGTTTTTATCAACACTCCTGTAAGACCTAATATTCTCAAAAAGTTTGCACTTTTGCAGGAAGTTTGCTCAGAGCCAGGCAGTGCAGTGGTATATATGTAGTGGACTGTTGGGAGAACCCAGATAAAATTTTTAGTTCAGCCATTTTGACTACAGTTTCCTCGAATCATTCCAAGCAAATACCAGGATGGTTTCTTAATGTAGACCATAGCAGATTTCTTCCCACTTCATGATTTTCNCGAATCATTCCAAGCAAATACCAGGATGGTTTCTTAATGTAGACCATAGCAGATTTCTTCCCACTTCATGATTTTCAAAACCACTGTTAGTGAGCATGCTGTCAACGAGACTTGAAACTGCATGTATTATACCTCCTAGTATCTGTCTTTTTNTAAACCACTGTTAGTGAGCATGCTGTCAACGAGACTTGAAACTGCATGTATTATACCTCCTAGTATCTGTCTTTTTCCATGCCACTTATCCATCAACTGTGCCTCTGACTTTTGGCAGAGCTGTGCCAGCTAAGAGGTAAATTTTCTGGACTAGTTTCTCATAAGCAGTTAGTTGTAATTTGGACAGGTTCATTTCATGCAGTAAAGCAGTCCATAGTGGAGGCCATTGCACTGGCTGTTCACTCCAGTCAGCTTTCAGGTGCTTCTTGTGCTCCTTTCCTCTTTCTATTAGTCATAGTGCTGTTTGAAATCTCCATGTATTTGGGGCCATATACTTCTTTGTATTTACTTGCTTTCCTAAAAGTTTGAATCTTCCCAGGGATTGGCTTTAGGTGATTGTCCTTGTTTTTCTTTGCTAGGCTTTCTAGAAAGGCTGTTAATTTTCCTTCACTGCTCTCTGAACCTAAACACTTGAACTGCTATCACCACTTCATTTCTGTAAATGGATTTAATCAATTCCAGATTGCAAAGTTGGTCATTTGTATATATTTTGAATCAAATTAAGGCAGAACAACGCTTTCCCTAAAAATGCTTATGTGCAAATACTTGATTTTGTGTCGTTCAAAGTGTAATTGCTGGTAACTAAAAATATTGTATGCTGCTGAGGGATATATGAAAACTGTATTAGTCACAATTTTCTTTTCACTACCTTCTTCAGTATTTTGTTTCTAATTTAGAGTTACACTGCAGAAAGACTTTCTAGGTCTAAAACCAGCTTGTTGAGAGATGGCTTTTCTGTAATGCTTCTTACTATTATTGTAAAATAACTTATTGAATGCTTAACAAAAAAAAATGAGACACTTTGATCAGGAATTCTGTGACTTTTTATGTTCCTTTGCTGGTTTCAACACCACCACTTCTGCACTTTCCTCCGCAATTTTGTAATCATAGCTGATAGATACACTGAACTATCTGTACTGTCCACATTCTACAAATGACTTGCATCATGTGTGCATCAAACCACATTCCGTGATTGAGTTACTGGGGAAGTTGCTTTTCACAGTCACATCGATATTGCATTGTGAACATTGTGTATTTGAAAGCAAAAGCAAGAATCAGTCTGTTCATTAGGTCACATTGGTATGAGTAAGTGTCAGGCAGGAACTGGGTTATTGAAAGTCTACTGAGCACTACTGGAAGAAACACTCCATTGCTCTGAAAGTCAGATACCCAATGTAAAATTATTTTAGGTTTGTAAAGTAGTCATTATGGTGGTTGAGAAAATGGTTTNTCTGAAAGTCAGATACCCAATGTAAAATTATTTTAGGTTTGTAAAGTAGTCATTATGGTGGTTGAGAAAATGGTTTCAAACCCTGACCATACTCTAACATTTTGTATATTATAATGAAAGCAATGTAGATAAATGTTTCTTTATTTAAAGTGTGTTTATTGGGTTGCCAGCATGCCTGGAGTAGGCAAAGGTCCACCGAAAGTATGACCTAGGCAATAACTTGATTGTAAATGTTTGCATGAAAGGTGGTACGAGGGTTGTGTTCCACTTGCAGAAATAGTGGATGGCAATTTGAAAATGACCCTGGGTATGATCTGGACCATCATCCTGAGGTTTGCCATCCAGGACATCTCTGTGGAGGAGATGACTGCCAAGGAGGGCCTACTGCTGTGGTGCCAACGCAAGACTGCGCCCTACAAGAACGTCAACGTGCAGAACTTCCACCTCAGGTTGGCTGCTTCTTCCTCTCTTCCTCTCAGCTCACTGCTTGTTGAAACTAAAAAGTTCAGTTTCTGAAGAGGGTTGCACAAAGAATATTTCATGCTTTCTGAGCCACAGTATTACAGCAGTGATACTAAAACAAACAACTGGCCATTTAAACATTTGGCATAACTGGTAGAAGTTTGGTAAAGTGAATTCACTGGGTGCCCTGTGGGGACTAGTAACTAAGCAAGTACTGGCCCCATCATGTCATATCCCACATTGAGGCATACGTGTATCCTCGGTTATGAGCGTGTCAATTTGACAGTGTTCTCATAGCAAGATGCNGCGTGACAATTTGACAGTGCTCTCATAGCAAGATGCTAATCTGTGGTGATGGCTGAAAGCATCCCTGCCATGTGTTGTGATTACAAGTGGCTTCACCTGATTGCTGTACCAATACTACACTGTTGTGTGCCACCATTTTAGTTAAGTTCTTACGCTACAAAGGCCATAGACGGTAAAGAAATCATTACACATACCACACCACTTCCATATTACCCCATCTTAAATACCACGGACATGTTGTCTACATGTCCCAACCTCTTACATTGCCAATATAAATCCAGTAATGTGGTTATATATATANTACCACGGACATGTTGTCTACATGTCCCAACCTCTTACATTGCCAATATAAATCCAGTAATGTGGTTATATATATAATCATGTATTAGCCTAGTCACCTTTTTTAAGTGTAGAGAGTTAATTTTCGTATATATGTGGTGAAGGTGAGAGTTTTCTTGATGGTTTTGTACCAGCCTCTGCTGACATGCCAGATAAAACATTAATCTGTATAATTATTGACTGTGGTGTGTTNCTGATGGTTTTGTACCAGCCTCTGCTGACATGCCAGATAAAACATTAATCTGTATAATTATTGACTGTGGTGTGTTTTTTCAAATTGTGTATACACACTCCGTATAAATTAGTTCCTTTCACTGATTTAAAATGATAGCTGCGACTATGTTTTGGTCAAAGCCGTTGAAGTTGTCTATTGGATCAGTGTCTCCCAAGAAGGTGTATGTTTTNTAGCTGCGACTATGTTTTGGTCAAAGCCGTTGAAGTTGTCTATTGGATCAGTGTCTCCCAAGAAGGTGTATGTTTTTTAGAAATGTCTGTTGACAAAAAAAAAACATTTTGATTGGTTGGTAAGCCATAATATTTTACTTTTCCTGCTGNTTTTTAGAAATGTCTGTTGACAAAAAAAAAACATTTTGATTGGTTGGTAAGCCATAATATTTTACTTTTCCTGCTGACAGATAAAATAATTACATAAGTGTAAAATGATTCTAGGCGCTGCCTATTACAGTTAAAGAATTCTTCTTAACAATGACCTACCTACCCTTGAATCACTGTACATTAATCAAAANGCGCTGCCTATTACAGTTAAAGAATTCTTCTTAACAATGACCTACCTACCCTTGAATCACTGTACATTAATCAAAACTTTCAGTGATTGTCACAGTGAATCATTGTACGGAATACCTACTTGCATTCGGGCGGGAATAAAAAATCTTTTTTTTTTGTGACCCAAAATGATACATAATTAACGACCACCTTTGCGTATAGGAACANGGCGGGAATAAAAAATCTTTTTTTTTTGTGACCCAAAATGATACATAATTAACGACCACCTTTGCGTATAGGAACACCACAATTCCAACTGAATTTTGCATTATAACATGTTTGGTATTGTTTACATTTACCAATGTTTTGTGCAAGTAAAATATATGTAGTTTACAGACTGTCGTGTTACTCATTTTATGTAATAATTTTATCAGCTCTGTTGAAAATTCATTTGTTTCTAGTAAAAATTATTTCTCACCATTTGATTTTCAGCAAAGAAGCGGCACTACAAACAGTTTAGTCATGGAACTAGTCTTTGTCATAAAATAAGTAATAGTTTTAAACTAATTTTTTTTTGTTTTCTTGTTACACAATTGATGGTTTTGACTTAGAGCAATGTTGATGTGTGTTTCCTTGCATAGTCACAACTCTCATAATTCAGACCAAAGAAGTAACATTATTTAAATTTATGCAGTTGCAAAATTCTAGAATTAATAATTTAATAAGGGAACTTGTGTTGAAATTAATAAAATTATGTTGTTTGATTTTAAAGTTGTATTAACTGCAAAAGCTTTACGTAATAATTAAATGTAAACTTTAAATACAATAAAAATTACAGTTTATCTGTTCAAAATCCCCATTGTGATACTAGGTGCTAAAAGTGGGTGAAGCAGGTGATCTTTCGGAAACTATCTTAAGTCAAGATGTTGAAAGTGATAATACTCTGTGTGTGCGACTAGTTTCCAAAGTTTTTGTCAATACTGCAATGGTAAAAAAAAGATTGCATGTGCTGGTATTGGATTAAAAAAATGATTTAACTAAGTGGAAAACAGCCATAATTCACTGTTTGTGTTGTAACCAGTTTCAAGGATGGCCTGGCTTTCTGTGCCTTGATTCACCGTCACCGTCCAGAGCTCATAGACTACCACAAGCTGTCAAAGGACAACCCTCTGGAGAACTTGAACACGGCTTTCGATGTTGCTGAGAAGTACTTGGACATCCCTCGCATGTTGGACCCTGACGGTGAGTGCCCAACTTGAACTAGCCGTGCTCCCTTTTGTCATTTTACTTTCTTTCTTCTTTCTAATTTCTGCAGTTAAGCGTTACAACCTTCAATATTCATTGGCAATTTCATTGTGTTACACAGGAAATGTTTTTTTTTAATAACATTTCAGTACTTTTGTTGGGAAGTGGAAATTGATCCTGCACAGTTAACTTGTTCGAAGATGTAGGTTGTGTTACAAGATGCTGAAGAGCTGTAATTTCCCTGCAGATTTTATGTAAAATGCTGCTGTAAAAATTTGTGATGGCAGCAAATCAATAAATTATAAAACAATTATATTTTTATAAATGAATTAGTAGACTCTGCATCTTGATCTTGAGAGCTGTTTGGGTTTGCCAAGAAGTTTGGTGGTGATAGGGTTTGAAACATGTTTGGTGGTGGGGTTTATAACTTGCAGATCTGATCAACACTCCCANGTTTGCCAAGAAGTTTGGTGGTGATAGGGTTTGAAACATGTTTGGTGGTGGGGTTTATAACTTGCAGATCTGATCAACACTCCCAAACCAGATGAGCGTGCGATCATGACCTACGTGTCATGCTACTACCATGCATTCCAGGGTGCGCAGCAGGTAATGTTGCAACCACCTTGCGCCATGTTAGTGTTGTGTTTTGCTTGGGTTTGACATCTGTTCCTCCCAGCATGAGGCACCTTCATCACATTGGCCAACACACTGCTGGCAGCAGTAACAGTTTCCCAGAAATGTTTCATTGTACTATTGTTCAGTACCTTAATAATGTGGCCCACAGGAATTCATTACAACTTAATTAATTTATATTCTTTCGTTGAATAAAAAAGTTAAACAGCATATTGCACAGATATTTGACCTATTTAGTCCTTTTATTTTAACTTCTTGCTGCAAAAACCTTATGATTTTCAAATAGTTTTCAGATATAATTTCCAGTGCTTGTACATCCTGTACTCAATTACTTGGCTCCACTTTGTGATGCATGTTCTAAACAAGATTAATTAATCTACATGCAAATAAGCACTTAAGTTTTGTTGTCCATGCTCTGAAAATAAAGTTTGAAAAAATGTATTTTTTGATTGATATATTTTGGCAGAATAGCACTTCGAAAATGTGTGTTTTAAGCCATATATAGTTGTTATAGAACAGATATGGTAGGCCCACATGGGAAGTAATGCCTTTAACTATTTAGGAATAGTCTTGTTAAAAACTTAAGCACACACATGTAATTATGATTGGTTTTTAAGGCTTTCCTGGGATTGAATTATTTTGCTATTTTGAGGGGAGGCAGGCTAGGTCTGTGAACTCTCAAAAAAAAATCACCAAAGGCTCTACAGATTTCATACGTCTGTTCGAAATACAAAAGTTTTTTTTTATTGAGATGAATTTGCAAACAAAAACAACAAGAAATTAATACAATACAGTATTTTAATAAGAATTGAGAAATTAAAAAGAAAAAAAATTGAGTTTTTTGAAAAATTTAAAAACCTCNTAAGGCTTTCCTGGGATTGAATTATTTTGCTATTTTGAGGGGAGGCAGGCTAGGTCTGTGAACTCTCAAAAAAAAAGCACCAAAGGCTCTACAGATTTCATACGTCTGTTCGAAATACAAAAGTTTTTTTTTATTGAGAAGAATTTGCAAACAAAAACAACAGGAAATTAATGCAATACAGTATTTTAATAAGAATTGAGAAATTAAAAAGAAAAAAAATTGAGTTTTTTGAAAAATTTAAAAACCTCAATGGGCCAGCTGTTTTTAGTTAGTTTGTCAGGGTTTTCCAGAAGTCCTTATCAGTACGTTTATAATTTTCCTTCGTGCATGGCATGCTAGAATACGAGGTTCATCTTGTCACTATGAAACCTTGAACCAGAGTAAATGGTCGTTTAAAATAATAATGTACCCACCAGATAATAGATATGAATTACAGATGTTATAGTTGGAACTTGCTGTAATGAGTTGTAAACTCGCTACTAGTGGTTTCATATTCTAGGATGTGCGTGGCCCATTATGGTCAGTTACTGATTGACAAACATATTTTGTGCTGTGTGAAAAACTGCATTTTGCTGCTGAAGTAACATTTTAACATTCTGTTTTTGATGTCAGGATTTGAGATATGGTTTTAACACTGTGTGATGTAACATTTTGTGTAAGTGGATCTTGTTAGAGTGGATGTTCATTTACTATTGCTGATGACAAAAATTTATTCACACAACACAATACAGTGTGTATTCTTGTGTAAAATTGACTTTCGTTAAAAGGAATTTGCAGTTTACTAAAAATGTGACTCGACAAAAACAAAAGTCNAGATATGGTTTTAACACTGTGTGATGTAACATTTTGTGTAAGTGGATCTTGTTAGAGTGGATGTTCATTTACTATTTATTGCTGATGACAAAAATTTATTCACACAACACAATACAGTGTGTTTTCTTGTGTAAAATTGACTTTCGTTAAAAGGAATTTGCAGTTTACTAAAAATGTGACTCGACAAAAACAAAAGTCNATTCTTGTGTAAAATTGACTTTCGTTAAAAGGAATTTGCAGTTTACTAAAAATGTGACTCGACAAAAACAAAAGTCTTTAAATGAAAGAAACAAAGAAAATATTTCATGTCGATTAAGAACTGCTTTTAGGCAGCAAAAACTAAACTTTAAAATACTATGGCATTAAAATGTTGGGAGGTAGACAGATGTCTTGTACCTCACAAATAATTAGAAATTTATGATTATATATAGCATTTGACCTTTGCTTATTTCTCCGCTTTGTAGGGAAGCTTACTGGGCCGACAGGAAAATTTCTTGGGTTGTCTATTTCTCTGGAAAAAGAATTATTGAGACACAATGGAGTGAATGGTTGTTCATTGAAGTGTAAGTGAATTTGTGATGGAGGGTAGAATCAAATTTGCAGGGATTTGGCTGGTATTGATGTAGAAATACTTAATTGTTTTGAAAGGGAGGGTGGGGGAGGTATTTGAACATCCAGTCGAGCAGTTTCCACAGTAGCTGTTCAGCTGACATTGACACCCTGCGTCGTGCCTAACCACTGACTGTCCTGCTAGAAGTCTAACGCTGCATGGTTGATGTTGGCTCCCTTGCAGATCTGGACAACACCGCTATGCCAGACGAGCGTGCTGTCATGACCTATGTCTCATCCTACTACCATTNTGCAGATCTGGACAACACCGCTATGCCAGACGAGCGTGCTGTCATGACCTATGTCTCATCCTACTACCATTGTTTCTCGGGTGCGCAAAAGGTACAGTACACTGCTACATACATGCAATGATGCGTGTAAAACTCAGCATTAACACTTTCTTAAATTACGTATTATTTTGCTTAATTCAAAGTGTGAACCAGGTAGACTGCAATCATGTAGTTGCTTGCTTTTAGCACATGCATGATATTTGTTGAAGTTTACCAAGACTTGTAAAGTTTCTTGAATTATGTTGTTTTTCTCCCAGCATTTGAAACTGTAACATAATTTTAGTAAATTGAAAACCTTTTTTGGATGTGAAAAATATATATTTCTTTTTTTTATTATTATTATTATTTTTTTTTTTTTTACATTTCATTTAAACATTGTGATGGCAGTCTCAAAAACTATATATAGTGTGTTTCATAGTTAAAAAAAAAACTGAAAAAGATAACTTTATTTCTCTTTGCATAATGTTTTCAATAAAATTTATGCTGTTAAATGTTTTGAAAAAGCGCTGCTGAAGTGTGCCAATGTACTTTGGAAATAGTCACAAATACAAAAGTGTTTTGTCTTTCAGGCGGAGACAGCTGCCAACAGGATCTGCAAGGTTCTGAAAGTGAACCAGGAAAATGAGAGGTTGATGGAGGAATACGAGCGATTGGCTAGTGATGTGAGTATACTTCCTTGTGTTGATGACTTTCTACACACAAACTGTAGCCTGTAAATATTTATTTGAGAATTTTTAACAGGCAGTCCTGATACAGTACGCAACATGTACCTGGCTATTTGTGGCAGGATGGAGTTGGTTTTAAATATTTTGTACATCATTTGGTTGCAAGATTATCAANGCGATTGGCTAGTGATGTGAGTATACTTCCTTGTGTTGATGACTTTCTACACACAAACTGTAGCCTGTAAATATTTCTTTGAGAATTTTTAACAGGCAGTCCTGATACAGTATGCAACATGTATGTACCTGGCTATTTGTGGCAGGATGGAGTTGGTTTTAAATATTTTGTACATCATTTGGTTGCAAGATTATCAANTATGTACCTGGCTATTTGTGGCAGGATGGAGTTGGTTTTAAATATTTTGTACATCATTTGGTTGCAAGATTATCAAAAGTAGCTGTACATGGTTGCATGCCAATGAGTTTGATTTCTCTTCCTTTGTTTTTGATTAAATTAAAAATGGTTTTACTGCAGAAAACCTGTCTAGTTTTCGCCTAATATTTCATAAAAATGACTGCCAGCACTGTATGAGCTGCTGGGGACTAAGTAAGTGTTGCTGTTGAGAGGTGCAGTGCAAAATTTCTACCTGTTATGCTGATGTGGGATTAAATATGCACACATTGTGTTGCAAGATGTCACATGATGCATGAAAAATGACTAAAATTCTGCACCAAGCAAATACCGGAGCCAAAGTGTGATAACTCTCGCTGCGTATGCGCATTCGACATGTAGTTTTCCACTACATGGCATTGAAGTGGTAACTGTGCTTCAGCTGAATAAGTTCCATGAAAAAGAGTGTACACAATTGAACTGGTTTTCAGTGGCAGGGCTTCATTAAAATTGTTTCTGCATTTGGTGGATGGCAGTATGTTATCATTGAACACCCAAGCTTCGGTTTCAGTAACTTTTGAAAAGATAAGGTGGTGATTGATGATTACAACAAAAAAGTCCACATGTGCAGACTTGAATGTCATTAACCATCTGAGAATGTAACCCAAACTAAAAACACCTCGCATAAACCTAAATATTTAACTTTTATACTGCATAGATTGCATTACTCTGCANTGTAACCCAAACTAAAAACACCTCGCATAAACCTAAATATTTAACTTTTATACTGCATAGATTGCATTACTCTGCAGAAAATATAGGCTATGTGAAATTTTGTAACGAACGAGTGAAAATCTGTGTCCTGAAATGTAACATGTTCTCTAAATCAAACAGAAAAATATATTAAGCCTATCACAAATACTTCAGTACATTTGTGTTAATTATATAGACTGGGGGCTATGAAGATCAGAGAAATTGTGGGGTAAAAATCGTAAATCTTATGTGAATGATGTATTATTTGGGTTTGTTTTGCAAGAAGACTTAACCTAACTACACAATATGTGATTACAGGAAGTGTGTGCAGACACAAGATAGTTGGTTAGAAAAAGTATAACAACTAACCTTGCGTCGGTTTATCCAACCTCTGTGATTCGTCTATCGTGAAGGTGGGTTTCATTTGGTCAGGTCTTCTGCATTTTACATGGCTAGCAGCAGCAGTACAAAAGCCTTTCAGTTCCCACAGTCATAAGCATATCTACACAGTAAAATTACGAAATTACTTTCCATGCAAAATAATAAAGTAAGTTACTCACCCGCGTAAGCGGCGAATGCAATTCCTTTGTTATCTATTGCTGAGAAGTTATGAGACATGTTAACGTCTATTCAATTTCTGTAAACACTGTGCAATTAATATGGAAAGAATTTCAAATAAACGTTCTTATTTCCTCACAATAATACGTAATATTGAATTACCACAAAGAAAAATGTGTAATATCACTCGTAAATCACATTTCAAACCGACTATGTACGGTCAAATTTACACAGTACAATGCACGTCTGGTTTCATGCACTACCAGCATACAACTGTGATACGAAATAGATACAAATTGAATCGGAAAACCAAATTTGTTGTGAATTTTTTCCTGTCTGTGCATTCTTTATATAGGATAGTTGTTGGGACTGTCCAAAAAAAGACTGTTACAGGAAAACTGAATAAATGGTATTGCAGCAACAAAGTTTCACTGTACTTATAAATAATGTAGTACAATCGTATGTAAATTTCAAGAAGGTAAGTCTTGAAAAATTCATTGGAATTAAATGGTTAGTCAAAGACTGCTTGATTACCATGGTTTCGGTTTATTGCTGTATAACCTTAATGCGTCAGCATAAACGTACCCTACGACTAAAATTTTTTAAAATAAGCTTTTGTTTCCAGAGGCGTTTTTATGTTGAACACTATTCGGCCACCCAAAATAAATATGTTTGACATAAATTTCACTTGTTTGATCGCATAAACACCTCGCTCTTCATTGCCTTCCTCATTATTACATTTCATGGTATATTCTGTAAAATATGTGAAGCCACAAAAAAATTCCTATTAAGTGTGATTAGTAATGACCATATACACAATGTACAGGTATAATTTTTCAGTTTTTCGGAAAAGGTTCTATTCTATATAATTACCACTTTGATCAGTCGCATACTATTTTTATGGTTGTACAATATACAATGCCACATTTCTTCTTTGCTGGCAGAAATTTATAACAGTTTTTCAAATAATACTCTTACTATTTTGCATTATTACAATCTGCATTTGTATGTTAAAAATATATAGATCTCCATTTATTTGAGTTGTCACTGCTTCAACAATTGGTGAAACAGATACCTGTCCACATTCCAAGGGTACAGCATAAACAATACACCGTAGCTGTTAGCTGAAGCAGACCTTAATGTTTCAGATGGCTGCTGATAATGTCTGCATGGCCACGTTATGAAAGGTGGCAAAAGGGGAAATGGAGTTTCTAGGCAGGAAAGACTTGCAACAACTTGGGCCTGGTAGATTTAATTTCAGCTGTGTTTACTGGCACAGGTGCAGACGCAGTTTTCCATTGCTTAGTGATGCATCGGTGCAAATGTCAGGTTGTCACATTTAATTGGCCCCTTGTAGAATTATGGAAAATGAAATTTCAAGAAAATGGAACTGTTACGACAGTAGTTTTTTTTTTTAAACCAGCCCCCAATCTTGCTATGTGTTACTCCTATTCAGAAGAAATTATCTGAACTAATTGTGAATTTCTTCAATTATCAAAATACACACCATCATAAATTATGCCTGCTCTCCCTGCCTCCAATAATTGTTTGTAAAGAATAATTTTTCAGATTCGTAATTCAGACTCTCTTATCGTAACTCTCTTATCTTTACAATGTTTAATTTTTTTTTATTTGATGAACATCATCATGGTTGGCCATTTGACTTTCTTCTGTTACATACTTTGTTTCTTCACATTTTGTAGCCAGGAAGGTGAATGTACGAGGGTTATTCGGAAAGTAAGGTCTGATTTCTTATAAAACACAGACCTTCACAGATTTTTTCAAAAATGTTTTTTATTTAATTCCTTGTGGGTTTCTCTATTTTTCTACATAGTTTCTATATTTGTTTAAACATTTGTCATGACGTTCTACAAGCTTTTGTATTCCTAAGTCATAGACGTCTGCCGCCTGTAAGGATAACCAGTCTGTAACTGCTTCTTTCACCTAGTCATCTGTGGTGAAGCATTTGCCTACCTAAAGGCGTTTGCCTTTAGGTAGCGGAACAAGTGAAAATCGCTCGGCGCCAAGTCTGGACTGTACGGGGGGTGGTCAATCTGTTCCCACCCAAAAGATCTGATCAGATTTTGGGTCTGAATGGCAGAATGTGGTCTGGCATTGTCATGCATCAACAAAACTCTTGACGTCAGAATACCACATCGCTTATTTCGTATTGCACGTCAAAGTTTAGTCAGGGTAGCGCAGTAAGCGGCTACATTGATTGTTGTCCCTTGCTGCATAAACTCGACTAACACGACTCCATGTCTATCCCTAAACACGGTTGCCATAGCCTTGCGTGTTGTGTGTCTGCTTGGTCTTGACTTTGACTGGTGATGTCGGGTGACTCCATTCCATTGACTGACGTTTAGACTCTGAGGTCGTGTGAGAAACCCACGTCTCGTCCCCTGTGACAATCTTCTCTAAAAATTTAACACCTTCCTTATGATATCGGTCCAAAAAATCAAGAGCACGTGCCATTCTTTTCATTTGGTGTTCCTCAGTAAGCAGCCTGGGAACCCAACGTGCGCACATTTCGTGAAATTGCAAATTTTTAGAGACAATTTTGTGAAAAGTTGTTATGCCCACATTCGGAAATTCCAATGCTTAAGTTGAAATTGTGAATTGCCGGTCTTCACGCATCTTTTCGTCTACGGCTTTGACCAAATTTTCTGTGATCACTGATGGTCGGGCTGATCGCGGTTCATCATGGACATTTTCCCGTCCGTCCTTGAAAGTTCTCGCCCACTTACGCACTTTGCTGTCACTCATCGCATTGGGGCCATACACTTTACTTATCTGTCAATGAACTTCCACTGCTGAAACGTTCCTTGCTGTCAAAAACCGAATCACTGACCGTATTTCACAGTCGGCGGGCTGATAAATTGTTGTAAACATTTTGAACTGACACCGTAAACAGCACACTGCAACAATACCAATGCAAATGGCGTCGTTTGACGAGCAAGGTATGCCGGGAGTCAGTGCGCATGCTCATTACCATGTTCGCGCTACATTCGATTAGCTACGGTAATTCTGACCTCACTTTCCGAATAACCCTCGTATTTGGTGAGCTGCTGCAACTTTGAAGGTCTACGATATCAAAACCAAACAACCTACAACCTTAATTGACCAATCAAATTAACTGTGGCATGTCCAAATAAGTGATTCCAGTAACAGTGGGTTCATGAAAAAAGAAAGGTCTGAAAACAGTGTCTTTGGATACAGCGCAAAACACGTTCACTTTGGGGGAAGCGCGCTCGTGTTTGGTGGTTGTATGTGGAGGCTCCCGACCCCATATCCGCATGTTGTGCCGGTTCACCTTACCATTTGTATGGAATGTTGCTTAATCGCTAAAAACCAGCTTGGACTTGAAGGCATCGCCTACCTCATTTTGGGCAACAACAAACGCACAGAAATCACATCTCAGCTCTTTATCCCTTTCAGTAAGAGCCTGTACAAGCTGTAACCTTTATGGTTTGTACAGCAATCTCTTTTGCAACATTGTCCATACTGTCGATTGAGGGATTTGCATTTCCTGACTAGCTTGTCGAGTTGATTTTCTCGGACTGTGAACGAACGCTTGTTGAATCCGTTGCAAATTCTCTTCGGACACACGCGGCTGCCCGGAACTTTTGCCATTGCAAAGGCATCCTGTGTCACGGAACTGATGAAACCAACGTACGATACTCCACCTATCGGGAAGTCGACGTCCGTTTTTGTGACTGAATTCACGTTGAACAATCTTAACCGATTCACATTTAGCAAACTGAATAACACAGAAAGCCTTCTGTTGTTCCGTTGCCATCGTGATGCGGACTCACACGCTCATAGTGTGGCGACAGACTTTTCCAGTGTCATCTTTTGGCACATAAAGGAAACATCAGACGGTCCCCTTCACATTGACGTGTCGAATGCGAGCTCGCTTCCCCCTCACCTCCTCAAACCGAGAGTTACGAACGCCATCCATACCGTAATACCGGACATGCTGACAAGAGCGTGGAACAAGTTTGATTATCGTGTAGATGTTGTTCGAGCCGCTCATGGTGGTCACATTGAACATTTATGAAAATATGGTAAACAGACTCCACGGTTCATTTGATCTGTCAATCAAGGTTGTAGGTTGTTTGGTTTTGATATTATAGACCTTCAAAGTTAGGGTATTCTTTTATACTCATCCTGTATTATCACCAGCAACTACTACAAAACTACAACCAAACTTCCAGTTTTAGCTACAAACATGTTAAAAACATTAAGAAAAATATAATATAACATCATGAAAACATAACTTTCAGTTATACACCGTACTAACTAAAAATGTGTCAGTGTACATGTCGTAGACATTAGTGTGCATGCATCTAATTTCTACCACAGGCTGTTCATGCCTAACTGAGCACTCTTGAATTCAACATTTGAAAAATGTTGCTGCCCCAACTTGGATATATTTTAACAGGCACAGAGACTGGCATGCCTAGAGTAAAGTTGGTAATGATGAAGGGAAAGTAATTCCATGTGTTAACTTTGAAATAAAAATGTAAGGAGAGTAATATTTGTGAATACTGAAATTATTTCTTTTGCGTGCAATTTTTTTAATGCATAGTGTAAGAATTAGCATATTTGTAAATTATTTACTTTTTTAATAATTCAACAACTTTACTTGACCAGTGCATGAATCATGTGAGCAAGCCTTAGGGCATTATTAATTTTAGATATGGCAGAAGAATACACAGTGTGCAGGGATTTCAGAAATGTTCAGTTTACCGTGAACAGCCTTCACACATGTTTGATTCCTTGAGGTGTACTGACATGATGTGTGGTGAACATGCGTGTGTGAAACAGTTGCTGGAGTGGATACGGCGCACGATGCCGTGGCTGAACTCTCGCCAGACGGACAACTCGTTGGCTGGGGTGCAGCGCAAGCTGGAGGAGTACCGCACATACCGCCGCAAGCACAAGCCACCCCGTGTTGAGCAGAAGGCCAAGCTGGAGACCAACTTCAACACGTTGCAGACCAAGCTGCGGTTGTCCAACCGGCCTGCATACATGCCCACCGAGGGCAAGATGGTGTCTGTGAGTAGTTTGTTCACTATTTCTCTTGCTCTCTTCCTCGTTCTTTCTTTCTCTCTCTCCTCTTTCTCTTTGTCTCTTTCTGATCTCTCTCTTCCTCTTTCTCATTATCTTCCTATTTCTCCCTGTCTCTTTCTCCCTCTAGCCCTCTCTCCCTCTGTTCCTCTCTCTCATTTTATATCCCTCTTCCTGCTGCTTGCTCACCCAGGCCTCCCTGTTTTCACGC
This sequence comes from Clitarchus hookeri, assembly GCA_002778355.1. NCBI lineage: Eukaryota > Metazoa > Arthropoda > Insecta > Phasmatodea > Phasmatidae > Clitarchus > Clitarchus hookeri. The sequence goes on along the minus strand of NQII01000366.1, from coordinate 432,596 downwards.
GAGAGGTGAGCAACTGACTAGTTTATTGAGTGGAAGCTTGTTTTGTAAAGAAAGGAAGTTGTAGAAATCAATGAACTCCCAATTATTAAAAACCCAAAGTCTTAGACCTTACGTTTGCATTTAAGTGCAATTGTTTTACTGTGGTTTTATTCTCCAGGCTTAAGATGACAAAAATATTTAAATGTTTACGTGTAATTGTACACACACAATTGGGTTTTTCCCTAGTAATNGAACATTTTAATTGGTAGTATGTTGCGTGGAACATCCAAAGAAACTCTTTTGAATGTGATCTTCCACGAGTCCTAGAAGAAAACATTTGATGCTGAGGTTTTTGCTAATGTCACTTCACTAACTGCTAAATTAGTTGAAAATTGGTTCCCTGTTTACAAAATTTGTACTAACCATACACATGTTAATAATTGTGGAGACAGTTGTGTGTACACCAATGTTGTAAGAAACTTCACAGTGCTGCAAACACCACCCTAATGTATGTGCTTCGCCCTAGGTCATGATTGTAGGGGTTAGAGAATATTAAACTTACAGATGTGGGCCATGACACAATCTGGGGGTAATATGTGCATTCTATTTATGTGCCCCCCCCTCCTATTTTTTCTTCTCTCTTTCTCTCCCCCTCTCTTTCTCTTTCCCTCTCTTTCTCTCCCCCTCTCTTTCTATTTTTTCCCCTTTATTTTTTCTTTTTCTCTTTTTATTTTTTCTCTTTCTCTCTCTCTCTCTCTCGCCAGAGTGGAGAGGTATGTGTTAAACATGCCTGCTGCTAGAAGTGTCTTGCACAGTGAAGCAAGATTATTGAACCTTTTCATTTCCTTCTCTTGCATGTAGTAAAGGTTATCATAGTTTCCTTCCTTCAGGAAGACTACATTCTGAACACTAATTTTAGCATGCAAAAAGTAGCCCCTTCCCATTTTGCACCAGCAAAATAATCTCACTTGGCTGATTGAGAATACGTAAATGCCACATTTTTTTACTGCGAGAATTATAATCTGATGACTTGTCTAGTTTGATTGGCTGGAGCATGGGGTTTAATCTGTATTGATTGTTCAGGTTACTGCCAAGGTGGTTTATAGCTTTTAGATTTGGATTGGCTGGAGATGTGAAAGTATGCATCCATGTGCTGTATGAAATACTGTGGTCATTACTAATAAACTGTCATCGTGGTTTTTGTTGCTTTGTATTTGTGATTTACCTTTAAATGTGCTGCTGTCATGATTTTGCCATCAAACTTGTCATAAAAAAATTTTTCCTAAATTGTTTTAACTGTGTTATTTGTTCCACTTTGCATGCTTTCTGTCCAGAAGAGACTTAGAATTTTTGTCACAATGGACTGTAAATACATTTCAAAGTTTCTTGGACAGTGCACTTGGATAATACATTTGACTCAAGTTGTTGTCACTGTGTTTTTTTTTTTTTTTTTTTTCCAGGATATTGCAAATGCATGGAAAGGTCTGGAAGCTTCTGAGAAATCATTTGAGGAATGGCTGTTGTCTGAGATGATGAGGTAAGTTAGTGTGTGTGCTTTGAGGAATTATTCCCTATCAGCAATTTTTGTAACAAATTAAGATATTAGCTATATTTATGGAAACATTTCACTATAATAAATGTTTGTAATAACTAGACCATGGTGAACATAAGTTGCTTCAGACACAAAGATACTGGATTCAAATCTTGAGTAATTCATGGATGTATTTGCAGTTTTTAGTTGTAAGTTTAGCTTTAGTTTGCAAGTTACCCCTGATTAGTAATCTGGCATCAATAGAGCCAATGAAAAACGGTAAATATATTTTCTCCGTTTCTGCAAATGAAACTTTGCATTTATGAGTTTCATTTGGTGTGAAAAAACGTATAAATGTTGTATTTTGATGCNCGTTTCTGCAAATGAAACTTTGCATTTATGAGTTTCATTTGGTGTGAAAAAACGTATAAATGTTGTATTTTGATGCGGAATAAAACTTGTAGGTGTTATATTTCGATGCGGAAATAAATGTGTAGGTGTTGTATTTTGATGCGGGGAAAAATTTGTAGATGTTTTATTTCGATGCGGGAAAATACGTGTGTTGGTGTTGATTTCAATGCTGGAAAATAAGTGTGTTGGTGTTGATTTCAATGCTGGAAAATAAGTGTGTTGGTGTTATTGGTGTCAAGTGTTACTAATTGGACTGTATTTTCTTATAATTGGGATAACACTGTACACAAACTGCTAGGTTTGATTCCTCATCTTGTGGCTTTAGCCAGCACCAACACATATTCTAAGCATTATTTTTCTATTGATTTTATTACTATACACTTGTGGTATACACACAAACTTTATTGCACAGCGACAGTATTCACGACAATAATTTTTCAGCAACAGCAAGAACATTTACATAATCAGCGCTTGCATTCTTACTGATAAAAGCTTGCCCTAGAGCATCTGGAGCACTGATGGAGACAGAAAAGGTAATATTTTCACGTTGGTCTTCACAGCTGAAGAATCAAATTCATGACTCCAGTAATTTCTGTCGTGAATCTTAACCTCCCAACATTTCATTCGCTCTACAGACTGTTCACGAAAGACTATTGCAACCACCACCATCTATCAAAAAAAATTTGCTGGAAGAGAATTTGATTTACTTTTGTCCATTTGGCCAAGATAATTTGAAATAACTAAAAGTCTTCAATGTGTTTATGCTATAGCTCTTACTTCTCATTTATACAGGACATCAGTAGTGTTTCACTGGAAAATGTTCAGTCATTTAAGAACAACCTCTAAATCGTTGTAGACAGCATTGTTTCAGCGTGGTCATGGCAACACAACTAGTCCATTTATCTATGTTGTACTCCGTAACAAGATGATGACCAAAAAATTTAAATTGATCTCTCTCTGGTATTTTTTTTATTGTGTTTGTGTTTAGGGGTTGATAGACAGTAGAGACTATGATAAATAAATATGTGATGTGGGGTTTTTTTTGCATATACAAACAAAACAACCTGTAGTGTAGTAAGTGTGAATTGATGCAAGGTTCCCTCAATAAAATTCCTCTTCTCTCCAATTAACCCCAACAAGCAAAATAATTTACTGGCACTTGCGTAGAACATAATCTCATCAATTTTAATAATGTAAAATTTATGAAAATTAAATTGGTCCACATTAAACACATTCTTGCAAATATTTAAATCCCTTTGCCTGCTAAGTGCATACAACACAAGTAAATTCCCATTTAACAAACATAACCACTGTTTATTTCCACAAGATAAACATGAATTATTTTAGTTTTCCTCTATATTAGCGCCAGCCAGTGAGTATGAAACTCTTTTCTATCTCAGGGTACTCAAATTGGTAAAAAANAGTTTTCCTCTATATTAGCGCCAGCCAGTGAGTATGAAACTCTTTTCTATCTCAGGGTACTCAAATTGGTAAAAAAGTCTTCAATAATTCAAACATTAAGTTTAAATAAATAATTTTGTTGAAATGCTGTTTAAACAGATTTAAATCATGTCACTGTAAGACAGGATGCTGAAAAGTCTTTAAAANATAATTTTGTTGAAATGCTGTTTAAACAGATTTAAATCATGTCACTGTAAGACAGGATGCTGAAAAGTCTTTAAAAGTGTTCCTGATCATGTTCTTATAGTTTTGCAGGGTATACCTTCCCTCGGCAATTAATGGGAAAAAAATATAAGTTGGACTAGGCTAATATCTATTCATAATATTACAATCCAGCGAGTATTGGGCCTCTTCTTCACCTGCCCACTGCTCTTTAAACCTTTAAAACAAGTTACACGACAATATTTAACTTTTGGTACACTTTACTTTAGAAAATAAAATTATCATTTGAGCAGCATCTTAGAGTGCAACTTGTCCAGATGAATCGTAGTCCAAGATGAAGGAAGCTAGGTGGGCTAGCAACCCACTTCTCAGATTTTGGTGCAAATTCACGCAACCAATCACAGCCAGCATCTTCCCTGGAGCTGTCAGAGATGTGGATAATGAAAATACGTCAATGATGTTAACTTATCAAAATCATATGGTTGCTGCTGAGTAACCAGTGTTTGTGCTTGCTGCACATGCACTCATCTGACACACTCGTGGCCCTAAGAAATATACTTCTAAATAACAAAAAGACTTATCCAAACAGTTTTTATACATATTGTGGGGCTGTGTTTTTTTTTTTTNAAATATACTTCTAAATAACAAAAAGACTTATCCAAACAGTTTTTATACATATTGTGGGGCTGTGTTTTTTTTTTTTAACAGACAATGTTTACTTTTACTGTGATGTTTTTATAAACATAACATCTGTCAAACCATGATATNTTTTTTTTTTTTAACAGACAATGTTTACTTTTACTGTGATGTTTTTATAAACATAACATCTGTCAAACCATGATATGAAAATGGTCTTAAAAAAATGTAAGCAAACAATATTTTCATACTAAAATACACAAATACTTCAAAACACAACAGACATAAAATTAACATTCTCAATCGTTAGGTTGTGTGGAATATGGCGTACATTTCATGAATTCGTAATAATATTTTGGATAATCAATTTTGTGAATACTAAATTATGTTAAATTATTTGTAGCTACTTAAAGTAAATTTCCAAATGCCCTGATAAAAATGTAATGATTTAATTATTAATAATCTTTTACTGCCTCTATCCATTAAAGTATCGGCTGTTCACAGTGAAGTGAGCACTTTTGAGGCCCTAGTCATTTCAGCCATTTTTTATCCTTCAAACCACCTTTTTAATAAATATTGTCACGCAATTAATAAACATTCTGTATATATGACTATTATTCCAAATGAGACTGCTTTCAAAAGTGCTTTACCGTGAATAGTCTATCGCAACCTTAAACCAGTAAAGTATTCAAGCAAGTTGACTACTGCTTATTTGAATAGAGCATAGCAATGCAGTTGTAGTGTCTGTTTGGCACACGAGCACGTGCGTGTTGAATATAATAATGTTCTGTTTGTTCGTGTTGTTGCCACATTTTTGGCGACACTCGTCCCATTTTCGATGCTGCTTGTCCATTCCCCCACCCATCTACATATTTATAGTTTATATACTCTAGCCATTCTAAGGTGGCAGCTTTTATTACTCTGCCTATACGTACACTTGGGGGAGGTGTTCGTTATGTTACCTGTCACCAACGCAGCTGTTAGAATCATGCCCCCTTTGCTTTTACATTACAAAAGCAATATTTATTTTAGTTACATTATATCTACACACACCTATTTTCAGTGAAAATGTTTGAATGATTTCAACAATTTTGATGAAATGATTTTTTGTATATTTTTTACTACTTTTTCTAAAATTTTGGGGATTTTTTAAATGTTGCGCAATTTTGCAAACAGTGTAAAATTCATTCTCTTTTGGCAAAATTTTAAATTGATGTGTTGATTTAATGTAAATGTGTTTTGATGACTAAAATTTGCCAGGTGAATAGGTAAGAAGAACTTCAGTCCATTTATACTGGTATCGATACAGGTTTGCACATGAAAGAAACTGTTGATGAATGTATACAATAAAAGCAATGCCATGAATCACCAACATGTCTTTCCATGTTTCGCCCTAAAATATTGTATTAGAAAGGAAGTGTGAACTCTTGATTCTGCTGTTATACATTTGATTAAAATACAAAAAAAAAAAACAATTATGTGAACATGCTATTTAGCATGAATATGTATTACATAACCTACAAATCTCGGAGCTGTTCCCATTTACAAACAGTGTATTTAAACAACGTTTACGTACAATATTGCACTATGAAAATATTATGCCAAAACAGTTACTGTTGTATTCAGATGTGTGTGCCAATAAAGTTGTAAGTTAATCATTAATTTTGGAAAGTTAACAGTATGCACATGTTTCTTAAATGCCCAATTAGGTTTTGTGGAGTAAACTTATAGATGTCGCTTGCATATAAGACAAATTCAGTGCCCGTGGTTTACCGTAACTTCCTAATAGTGCAAGTTTGCAACCAGTTTTAGTTAATTTTTTCGCAATAAATACGTAGTGTTAACGTTACATAATGTATGACGTACAAAAATAATTTTTTTTTTTTTATGATCTTTGAAATCTGTGAATAAGCGGAAGAATCTAAACTTTCTTGACAAGATTTGATTCAGCAAATTATAATCGCGTACGTAAAGTCGATTATGCTTCTCGTACGAAACCAGACTTGTATTTTAGTTGGAACAACACATACAGACGATGGGACATAAATTTTTCCTGAAAATATCCGGAAAAAATTATTTCCTGCCGACGAGAAAATTGTTATGAATTCTCTAAATTTTTTCCCAAAGTTCAGGATCCCGCACGCCCCTACTTTTTAGATGTAACAAAATTCGCTAAAAACAAAACTACTAAATCGCGACCGAACCTAAGCTACTAAATACTAATACACTAAATGGTAAATTTGAACATGGCCAGTACAGTTTTATTTTCAGATTACTTCCGCATCTCATATTTTCACGCACAAATTAATTTTCCACGAGTGATACATTTACTGGCATAAATAAAGTAATTTCAAACCGTTTTTGAGTGGTGATAGGTTATGTATTTGTAGTGATTGGTTTTTGTTGCTTAGATTCTTGAACTTTTGATACTTGATTATGCGATTCTTCAAGAATTGAGGGTATCGAAAAATCGTGGAATCAAGTATGACATCTCTAGTTAAAATTGATTAGTTGTTTTTTGATAGTGAATTTACAAAGCCATTCTTTTAACAGTGGTTACTGTATGTTAAGAGATGCTGTACCAAAACATGTATATACTGCTAGACATTTATTTATACATTCACATTTTGATGTACAAAAGAATCCAAGATGGTGCTACATGTCTACATAACCAATTTCAAAAACAGGGAAACGTGCAGGGGCACCCGAGCACAGTAATTGCTCCACAAATATGTCTGAATAGTAACGCAATCTAGCAGTCATCATATTGAACTATGTTGTACAAACCTGAGCTGCTGCCAACCAGTATTTGCACAGTGGCTGACATGTTATTATTTTTGATTTCTTGCTTTATTGAATTATCGATGGAGCCCACATTTTGCTGCCATAAGCTCAGTAAAGAAATTGTTGAAATACTGATTTCGACCTTTCAATTACTGTACAGTCCCAAAAAAATTTACACAAAAGGATTTGCTCAAGTTTTGCTTACTGCTGTACGTGATTTCTCTTTCCCGAATTACTTTTTCTTCTGGTGTGAAGTCCTGAAGGAAATCAATCTCGCACAAAAGGATTTACAGACAGCCAGACTTGGCTTTGACAAGTGCATTGTCAAGCTTGAAGTAGTAAAATTGCTTGTTCAAAATCAACATATATAATGAAATTGTAGAAAGAGCAATAAACTATTCAACTACAAAGTGTGTGGAAATTGGCATTGTAACGCATACAAGAATAAAGTTTGTGGAAAGAATGTCTGGAGAAATTAAGTATACTGGTCCAACATTGTCAGAAATAGGACTCCCTACATGTAATNCGACTCTCCCATTACAGATAGCTGGGAAGCACAGGTGTTGTCGACTTGACAGGTTTCGGGAGCTCCATCACTTGACATTGAGCTTTGGGAGGTGCGCTGGCAAGTGTAGGTCTATTTGGTAAGAGGTGGGGTACATCTGGGTACCAAGTTCAGTTTTCTGACCACCATGCAGCTGTGGGTGACTTTACGTTACCAGTTTCTTGGGTAGAATGGAAGGCAGTGGTGATACAGCTTGTGGAATGTGCCAAATCATGTTCTTGTGTTCTCCGGAGCTGGTACCCCTCTGCCAAGCAGCTCCCTCCTTCCAAGTGTAGACTTGCTGGGCACCTATTTCACTACTCTCTAGGCCTCCAACCAGGGATAGCTCCTGCTTGGCTGCTTTCTCCCACCCAGCCTTGCGACTTGGCATAGAGGGTGACAGCGGGTGAACCATAGGGCAAGGCACGGCCTACAAGGAAGTAAGGTGAGGCAGATGGATGGGGTAGGTGGGCGTGATTTACTGGTCTCCAGCAAGTGACTTGGCGGGGCGGGACTTTACCGGCTCACCCAAGTACATACTTGTGGTGGCAATAGCCAAGGGAAGGAAAACCGCTCTCGTGTTACTCAGAAAGTCAGGACTTTGCTATAGATCTAAGCATTATGTAGAGATGGTTTTTCCTGAGGGTGAGGTTAAGAAGGATGTTGGATGGTTTCAGCTTGACTACCCATGGAAGTGGTTTGGTGGTGAAGCAGGAGATAGCAGGAGCAAGGTAGAGAAGTAGAGAGTGCTAGGAGTTATAACTCGACCAAGTTTGGCTTATATCTTTTTATTGACTAGTCGGTAAACGCACACAAACCAGTCCGAAAGATTGATCCTAGGATGCCAACCAGAGTGATGCCTAGACTCAGTAGACACGTGGAGGCGCGGGGGTTGAGGGTGACCTTAGTCGTACGGGACTCGGACTCATGAGGTTAAAAGTGGAGCTACTGGGTAGCTGAGAAGCGCAGAAGGCTTCGGTGAGCTGACTGGCATTTTGGAATTTTAGACTGATGAACCACTAGCGGTATTGAAGAGTGAAGAAGTCCGTATGCAGTCGGGAAGAGAAACACTCTTCTATGGAGTCCCGTGAGGCAGTGATTGCTGATGTTGGTGCTCGTTCTGGCGGAGAAACACCCTACAACTTAAGGGCACTAGACAGCCTTGAATTGAGGGCTGCTAGCTCTATATATACCTGGACCATATGGCCAGCATGGAGGTTGTGGGGGTAGCAGAGAGGGTGGCGGAGATGGCCGAAGGGGTAGAGAGGCCATGCAGTGGTACAGAGCAGGTTACTCTCCAACAGGGGGAATCATCTGGCTGAGCCAACCCTGGGCTTTAAGTGAGCTGTTGCATGTGCGGCGTAACTTCTCTTCTTAGGATAGGCCTGCGCCTGTGGCGAGGCTGGACTGGGTTACTGACGGCACCCGTGGCACATCAAATGGCGAAGGTCTATGTTCAAATCCCTAGACTGCTTTCATCTAGAACTTTAAAATCGCTCTGCGGCAATGAGTAAAATTTGGTCAAAATTTGCAGTTACTGAGCCGCACACACTTATCTTTGCAACAGATGAAAGTCTTGAGCATATTCCAAACTTGACTGAAATTTTTTGAGTTTTCTGGTGAAGATATTTGTGTGGAAATCAGATGACTGATTCATGCCAAAGTTTTAGCCTTAGGTCTATCAGAATGTCACGTTGTTACTTAGTGTGTGTTTTTATATGAAGGTGACAAGTGGCCTGTGTTTTAATTAATGTCTTTATAAACAGATAAGCTGCATTTGTTAAGTTAACGTCTTGATTTAAATGAGGCTATGAATTTTAAGCTGCAGTTATAATATTTACCCGTAATGTAATTCAGGTAAAGATGTCTATATAGTTTCCACGATTATTTAAATTATCCCTATAAGAAATATTACTTGGTTGTAATTCCAGAGGTAAACATTCTATGAGAAGGAATAAGTCATTACATATTTACAAATAACATTCCACATAATAAATTGTATAACAAGATGTAAAAATATTATAACCCAGTAGAAATTTGAAATCCCGTAATTCTTTAATGTAATATATTTTTTGTGCACTGAAATTTATTTTTTAACATTGGAAGCAGTGTATTCACTGGCATTTGTTTTGTTTTACTGTTGCCGTAAGAGGGGTCACACATCATCCCTCCCCTCACAGCTGCCATTTTGTGACGACAGCCCCTTCCCTTCCCTGCCGGGCAGGTATATAAGGTGTTGGCCAGCAGGGCAGGGCAGAGCAGTGTGTGTCTGGAAGTCTTCCCCAAGGTGGAACCCGAGCGTCCACATGTTCTCTGCACCCACTCACACTCCCTACGACTAGGGGTCAAAATACACTAAGTGACAACTGCAGATATCTTGTCTTCCCTTAAACTTGTTTTGCTACCCAGGGGCCGAAACCCGCTCAGCAGTAGCAGGACGTACCTCACAACCTCCTGTCAGTGGGATTGGGGCTGAAACACACTCAGTTGCCATCCCTCCACCTCCTACTCCAACCACCAGTGTGCCAGACTACGTGGACATTGGTAATACTACCCACGCCCTCACAGGAACAAGTGCTCGTCGCGCGTGCGTCATCCATTTCTGGTCATGTAAACCCCATTCAGTGCCGTGCGGTCACAATGTTAGAGTAGGTAGGGTTTTTTCAGTGCTCTCCGGTGTTATTTGTAATCAAGTGTTATATCAGTGATAAACCATGTGTAATTTGGTGTAAGCTGTGCTCTTTGCCAGAAGCAGCAAATAAAACCATTGAAATTCATTTTGTGTTTTTTCCTCATGTCGGCTACTCCACCTGCCTATGTTCTTGCAGTGAGGAAACGATTAAAGGAGAAAGCCAGCTTCACCCGACATGCCACTTCCTGGCCTGAAAATGATCTTCTTAATTTATTTAATCATTTCGAGCCGTGCCTGGCACCTTCCACTACATTAGTTCGCCAAATCTGTGATGGGTAACAAGGCCAGCCTGCCGACCACCCCACCTATGATCGATCATGACAAAGTTTTGGAAGATCAGGAGGTATTGCGAGAGGCAGCTGCCGCTGCCTCTGCGCATCTCTATCAAAACACCAGAAAAGGTCGACAGTCCCAACCCTACACACCAGTGTGAGAGGCAGTGGCTCAAGGAATTATTCTAGCTCCAGCTAGCATCCTTCGCCTCAGCTTCTGGATGTGATAAGCCAGAACTTGATTTCACCTGGTGCACATAAAAACTCATATGCTGTTACCGCCCCCGACACTCGTTAGATAACCATGGCTATTCCCCGTTCATCTTGCCACTCTCATTCACAGGAAATGGTTACACTAATACCCCAGCCAAGCCGCCCAGTGTCAGATACACCTAGGCCCCCACCCTAGGTGCAGGTATAGCTACAGCAGTTGGCATGACTTCGGAGGCATATGGAAGTTGCCAAAATCGGTGTAAAAGAGGCAAAAAATTGGACAGCATTGCAGTGTTTACAGTTTATTGTCAAATAAGACTTCAGTGAATCTCTTCTAAACTTTTCATTGTGTGCGATTCTCCTTGACAGTTTGGGTTTATACTGCTTCATGCGATCAAAGCTTTTCAGAACCGAAGTGAATTAAAAAAACTTTCTTAGCTTGAGGATTAACCATACAAAATAGACAAACCTAGCATTACTTTCTATTAAAAATGAAAATGCAAAAAAAAAAAATGATGGAATTAATTAATTTGTTGGAGTTATGTCTTTGAAGCAGAGGTTGTAAATCTTTCATTTTGTTAGACTGTATCTGTTTCTGTTGTGTAAAATCTATGCACTATTTTTAAATGACATTGCTTTACCTAACTGGTTTCGAATGCCCTTTTACACCACTTTCAGTACTCTACTTGCATATAGTATAGTTGTCAGTGTCTAAACTTAAAATTATATATGAGGAGTGTGTTAGAGATATGCCCTGCGCTGGAGGTGCCGAGTACTTCAGGTACGCCTCTGATCTAGGTCGGCAGAGACAGATAGATGACTTGAGTTAACAAGAATAAATTATTTGCAGCACATATATATATATATATATATATATATATATACAGAATGTGACTGCAACCGGCATGTTCTTTTACAGGTCATATTTGTAAACAAAACCTGATTAAGTTAGAAAAAATAGAAAAAAAAAAATAATAACTTTATGTAGAGTCTGCATACGGACATTTAATCAATGCCACTTTTGCATACACTAGGTAAAATGTATGTAAAGGTGAAATATTTGTACATAGTTTACATAGGGTATTGAGCGGGATTTGATAATTGTACGTTAAAGTGAAAAATGCTTTAATGTGAAGTACGTTGCATTGTAATTTTATTGTGTTTCTATAGGCTGTTCACTGTAAACTGTGCACTTCAGAAAGCCCTGCTTTAGCTATGCTTATATGCACATTTTGTATTCATCCACAATGTGTAAAATTAACATTAAGATATGACAGGAATAGGCCAAGAGGAGGTAGAAAACATTAATAATCACAGGATGGTACCCGATACACTTGTGCGTGCGTGCGTGTGTGCATGCACACACACACAATAGTTGGACAAACACATTTTCCTTGTGAATGCGCGAACACATAATTTTGTTGTCTCTGCCAGTTTCTTCAGGTGCAAGTATTGGTACACTGCAGTCTTTGGAGCTGTGGTTGGTAAACTGTGAATCTAGCAGCCAGGACGTAAACTAGGGTAAGCCAGGAGATTTGAAATGTGGTGGAGGAGTTATCTTATGTTTAAGCTTGGTGGTTGTGTGGATTTGGTGATGTGTTGGTGGGCCAGTTCATAGTGCTGCATTTCTGCACTATTATTAAAATGTGGTATAGCCGTGGTCATTCATTCTCTGTCTGAGAATGTTGGTAGTAATGCCAATGTACTCTAAATTGCAGTGAATGTATTGTAGCTGGTAGATCAGATTTTCTGTTGCATAGTTGTAGCTGCCTTGGATAGGATAAGTCTGGGTGGAGACTACTGTTAGTGGAGGAAATTTGGTGCATAGCACAAAAGCTACAATGTGGGCTATTGCAAGGATGAGACCCCCTTAGAGTGATGGTGTTACTGTCTGTGGCATTGGGTAGCAATTTGGGGTGCACCAGTTGGTGTCCTAGGTTAAGGGGTTGTTTGGAGACCAATCTTGATGGTTTGGAGTACAAGTTTTGAGTGAATGGTTCTGAGTTGGTCCAGGGCCTCGTGGTGACAACCAGCAGGATGAGTTGCTGTTCTTTCTTTGTGTTTCTTTGGTTGAATTGGCACTGTGTATTTGTTTGTGAACCAGCGATCTGGGGTAGTCTTTATCAAAAGGTTTTGACTATCAGATGACATTGTTTGTTTAGTTCGAAATATATATAAAAGGACAGATGCTAAACTACTCACAGTCTAGTACTTGTCAACAGGCACACACACACAATGGAAGACACATTTTTCACACGGTTGCACAATCGCAATGTTTTGTTGGCTATGCCAACTTCTTTGGGCGGCAAGTTGTAAGGCACTGCAATATGGTGGAAGGGCACTATTAATAGTGACCAAGTGACTGACTACGGTGCGGCAAAAAATTGAAATTTTGCCATTATAGTTTTTAAGTATGGTTTTGGAGCTGTGATTATCTTGTACTGAGACCTGGATTTTGTTATAAATTGATGAGCTAATTATAAGTGTGTGAATTCTGAGCTATTGCTTGAAGGTGATAGAGCTCTCGCAACTCTGGTGCTGTAGCAAGTCAAAATCTTTGTTGTGTGATGCTGCATGTGCTGCAAATGGTTTGTCTTGTATGTTGTGGATGTGACCAGCTATGAATTGTTAGTGTCTGCTCTGTGGCCATTCATTCTCTGCCTAAGTGTGTTGGTGGTGAGACTGAATTATTCTGCATTACATAGTTGATACTGTAGCTGATAAATCAGATTTTCTGAGACACAGTTATATTGGATGGGGTATGTACGGCCATTTGTCTGCTATTGAAAAAAAGTTGAGGGTTGGTGAATGGCACAGGAGCCCAACATAGGCTATTGCAGGGGTGGGATCCTTAGGGGGGTGATAGTCTGGTTGGCATTTGTTGTGGGCTGTAGCTTCAGACGAACCAGTTTGTTGCGGATGTTAGTGACCTTTTGAAGACAACCGGTTGGCCGGTGGCTCAAAGTTTTTCTCCAGTTTACCCATGAACATATTGGCATAGGAAGGAGCCATGTTGATGTCCATGGCTGTGCTGTTAATTTGGAGGTAGTTCTTGTTATGAAATCTGGAACTGTTGTTTAAAGTCTTTCTCGTCAGTTTGACAAGAAATGCTGTGGAAGTTTTTATAATGGCAGGAATTCAGTTGCAGACAGTCTTGATGAGTGGGGAATATTGATTTAGAGAGAAATTACATCTTTGTGACCAGATAAGCATCTTCAGAGATGGTGTCAGGATTTCTAAAGTGTTTAAGGAATTGACTGGTGGTCATTGATGTATTATAGGAGCAGCTATACCCATGGTTTAAGATGAGCATCCACAATTGCAGAGATCCTTTCCATAAGGCTGCGACATTCTGATACAATGGGGTGTCCTGGAGGTGGCCATTTATGGTTGTGAATTTTTAGTAGTAAGTATAGAATAGGTGTCGTGGGTATTTGTGAGGTTAGAAGTTATATAGATTTGTGAGAAAGATCCTGGAAGGAGTCTTGAGATGCTAGAAACGGTTTGTGGTCACAATTTGTCCGAAGTGTCTTCTGAAAGGAGTTTGTAGGTGGTGGAAGAGTCCTTAATCTGGTTTTCTGCTTAAGTGCATAATAGTCTTGTCTGTTAAGAAATACTGTAGTTGAGCCTTTGTTTGCTGCAGTACAATATGTCCCTCTTAATTTGAAGGTATGATAGCTTTCAGTTCTAAGGACATGGTGTTTCTGTTATTGAAGAAGCTGGGTGTGAAATGTTGACCAGTGTTGATAGCGACTATAAAAACTAAGACAAATATGTAGAAAATTTTAAACATTGCGATAAATTGCCCAAAGGCAACAAGCACGCCTGATACCACCACTTGCCGCCATGATTTACCACGAACAACAGAAAGACTAGGGCTGCCAACTTTTGCCGGCAGCTAAGGGTAGACCCAGGGTAGCCAACTGCTGACTTGATGGCGCCACTGTCGTCCGCAGTGCGGGAAGTTTAAATTCATTCAATCCACAATTACACTAGTACAAAAATTTACACTATTTACACGTCTTAGTATCTCGCCTACCTTGAAATGCTGCTTTTCAACAGTGGACAAATTTTAACTGTTGGACATTTGAATGTTCCGGTGGCAGTGTGTACTGTGGCCACCCTGGTCACTCAGTCACTTTCAGGGTGGAAGTCTATCTTCCTTCACGAAAACTAGTTTGTTAACAGTGAGACTTGCACTTTGATCTTGACCCTACTGATGCCGCTGCATTGTATGTATGTAGGTAATCTCCGGGCCATTGATGCCAGAAGTCCTGTTGCAGGCGTGAAATAAGTTGCCAACATTGCAAGCGGTTTAGTTGAACCTCTCTTAGGTCCGGTTCTGGCAAGGTAACTAATGGCTCAGAAGTCTGAAAATGGCCTGTATTGAGTGACCGAAAGTCATTGGGATCAGAACTAAAGGACATAGAGGTCAGGAGTTCAATATTGCTTCCACTTGTACCAAGACATTGTACATTTCCTTGTATTAGAGTGTTTGCTCTCCAATAACACGTCTAAGGTGGGATTTGAACAGTTTACTCCAGCCTCTCATAATCCTCCAAAATGAGGGGGATGCAGGAGGATTAAAATGCCGTGAGACATCAAGAACAGAGGATGAATCCACAACTGCATTTAGGTGGGAGGATGATGATGATGCAAGAAGGTGATGCAACTCACTCAGCTGATCGCAGGCCCTCATGAAGTTTGTTCCACAATCACTATATATATATATATATATATATAAATAAAATCTCTAAAGATCTTCCTCGACGGGCATTGAAACATGTGTAGGCAGCAATAAAAACATCTGTAGAATTATCTGAAACTACCTCCACATGTACAGCCTTGGTGGCACAACACACAAAAATACACATGTATAAATTCAACACAGCTGCTTTACGGACCCGAGCCACCTTGATCATGAAGGGACCAGCATAATCCACTCCAGCCTTTGTGAATGGCTTTACCTGCTGTACTTTCATAGCTGAAAGGTTACCCATCAGAGGAACAACTGGAGCTGGTCTTCCTTAAAACATTTTACATAGCGACTGACACAACTGGTAATGGCACTCTTATCTGCAAGGATCCAGAAATTGTCCCTGAAAATACTTTGAAGTGTTTGGATGCCGGGATGTTGGTTGAGTTCATGATAGTGAATGGGTGTGATTTAGGAAGCAACGCAGGATGCTTGTGTTCAAAAAGCAAGTTAGAATGAGGAAGCCTTCCGCCCACCTTGATCAGTCCACATGTGTCAACAAATGGTACCAGTTTTTGTATTTGCTGAGAAGGGTGCTGACTCTTCTTTTAAGCAGCCATATCATCTTTAAAGGAAGCTGCTTGGACATGTAACAGCCAAACCTGCATTGGCTTAACTAACTTGCTCAACCCAGTGGTCTGTGTTGTGCAAGAAAAATACATAGGTCACTCGCAGCAGCTTGGTCAGGTGGCTGAATCTCAAGATTAACGTATCTAGATCATTAGATGATGTAAAGGTTCCCAGAACTATAGTCCTCTTCTCCAGCAGGACTGGATCAGAGATGTCGCTACACGAAACACTTGCCGGACAGTGATCAGTGAGCTTCTTTAACTTCAACCATGAGAGGCGTGTCCACCAGAAGTGATCTAGAATCTGGGCAGGCAGGATACCAAGAGAGCCATAGTCTGCTGGATTATGTTCAGATCGCATGTGTCTCCACCAGGATGGTGAAGTGAGATCTTGAATCTTACTAACTCTGTTAGCAACAAATGTATGCAATTTATGCGTAGAGAAATCTATCCAAGCAAGAACTACCTGCAAGTCAGTCCATGCAAGAACTACCTGCGAGTCAGCCAGAACTGGTTTAAAATGGAACACAGTCGTACGCTTAAATAACATGTTTCAGCAAGCGAGCCAGGAGCAAGGCTCTGCAGAGTTCCAGATGGGGCAATGACTGGACCTTAACAGGTGCCACCTTTGACTTATCAACCATCAGATGTATTGTGACAATATTATCATAACTGATGGTATGCAAGTAGAAAACTACTGCGTAGCCAATTTCAGAACTGTCTGCAAACCTGTGCAGCTTATATCTGCAGCCAGATGGGCCTTTAACCAGCCTAGGAATGGTAACTGAGGTGATAGACCATTTAAGCACAATTTGTCTTCCTTAACTATTTTATACCTATTCTTTGTCACATTTAGAAAACTGAGAACACTTGAATAGAGGGTTTGTATCACTACACATGCAGCACACTTGTGTAGAACTCAACATGCTGTTTGTCGAATGACCTCGACCTTGCCTCCAGCTCGGTAGTGTTACTCTAGTGTTTTGAGGATTGTGCACCAGGAAATTTAGTCTGAGACCACTATACTGCTGCTTGCACACAATGGAGCTTTTCTAGGAATGTAATGAATGCATTCAGAGTTGGAAGATTCCAAGCAAGTGTAATTTCCCACTGATCATCTGGGAGACAAAGTGCCTTAAGGACAGAGACATTTTCATTAATAACTGTAAATAAATGACTCTGTGTTTTTGGGGAATCTGCTGAAGCAGATTGTGCTTGCAGCAGAGCTTCTACATTGACAGATACAATAAGGCACTTTTTTCATTTCGACCAAGGAGTAATTTCCAAGCCACATCAAAATTTACGTTGGATATGGGCAAAGCCTGTATCGTGTCCAAAGGTTCGCCAGTGAGCAATGTTTTAAAATACGAGAGTTTTTCACCTGCAGACACTTCGGGATTATCAGCTACAATTGTAAGAAATAAAGTTGAGAAATTAGACCACTACTAAAGACTATCATCAAAATTAGGCAACACAATTTCAGGAAGGGCTATGAGAGACTTTCTGACCTGAAAATCTGCAGATGCAGTCTGCATCTTTGATTCATCTTTAGGGTACGCGACCGCCATTACTTCGAAGTACTTCAAATCATACAATGTGAGGTGTGCAGCATTTTTCTCAGTGTCAGTTTTCTATTTCACCTGCTGCAGTTTCAAATGAAACGAAGTCTGCCTCAAATTGGTCACAAACCTGTGGTATATCACATACAGTATCAAGGAAAAGTATCTGCTTGTGTGAATCTAATAAAACGGCTTGTGCAAGGTCAAACGCATGCCTGATGCATCCTTCAGCCAAATGAATCTGCACAAGCGCTGATTGAGGATCAGACATTATGAATATATCTTACTGCGGTGAGTAATGGCACACTCGAACAAAATCAACAATCACAACAAAACGGCAGACGTTATAACAAAAATAGACTGCTTTGTAAGTCACATTATTTCTATGCCATTAAAATAACAATTGTTGTACAAAACTTGCAGTACAATAAACATTAAAATTGCCTTTCCATGTGTTGCAGCCCTAGATGCTTCGTCAATAAAATTTTTTCATGAAGTTTAAGCACAGTTATGTTCACCACGTGCTCACGTTTTATCAAAACACATGCAAATACCTGCACACGAATCCGACCCCCGACCCGGAGAACCATCATGTTGATAGCGACTATAAAAATTATGACAGATGTGTAGAAAACTTTAAACATTGCGATAAATAGCCCAAAGGCAGCAAGTATGCCAGATAGCGCCACTTACCGCCATGATTGACCATGAACAACAGAAAAACTAGGGCTGCCAACTTTTGCCTGCAGCTAAGGGTAGACCCAGGGTAGCCAACTGCTGACTTGATGACGCCACTGTCCACAGCACGGGAATTTTAGATTCAGTCAGTCCCACAATTACATTCATACAAAAAGGTACACTAGTTACTCGTCTCAACCAGTATGAATGGGATAAACTATTTGAGGGGGTGAGAACGTGGCAGTGGAGGGGGTCCCTGGGGGATGGTGGTGCAAACTTTGTTAGTGCTGGGTCTATGGAATTATGCTGTTATCCTTGGTGGTAGGCAGATTATCAAAATAGTGTTTAAGGCTGAGGTTGCATACAAAACCTCCTAGCAGGTAGGTTTACTGTTTGCCAACCACTGCTAAACAGACTGCAACGTACTGCCACTTGCTGCCTG
Source organism: Clitarchus hookeri (assembly GCA_002778355.1). Classification (NCBI taxonomy): domain Eukaryota; kingdom Metazoa; phylum Arthropoda; class Insecta; order Phasmatodea; family Phasmatidae; genus Clitarchus; species Clitarchus hookeri. The sequence goes on along the minus strand of NQII01000366.1, from coordinate 413,907 downwards.
AATAAACTGGCCAAGCTAGTAAAATGTCGTAACTGTGTGTCTACATAACAAATTTTTTCGTCAAACTTTTGTGTCTGTATCCAATTATGAGTACCATCCTGCAAGTACGTACTTAAGTTTTCTGTATCCTCTTTATAATGGCATTTGAAAGCAAAATATGTTATATCAGTATTCACAAACATTTAACACTGTTAATTAAACTTTGAGATGTGAAACTACTTTGTCCGTTGTTACCAAATTTCATTGAGTGCACGCCAGTCAATGTGGTTGTTAAACTATATGCAGGTATAGGCAGTAATGTTTTTCAAAGTTGATTACAAAAGTACTAAGTTAACAGTGAACAACTTATAATTGGCTCAATGGGAAAACTAATTGTATAGCTCTGTAGTAGTGTGTGGTTGGCAATGGTAGGAGGTGAGCATGGGTTGTATGTGCAGGTTGGAGCGGCTGGAGCACCTCGCCCAGAAGTTCAAGCACAAGGCGGACATCCACGAGGACTGGACGCGTGGCAAGGAGGAGATGCTGCAGAGCCAGGACTTCCGGCAGTGCAAGCTCAACGAGCTGAAGGCACTCAAGAAGAAGCACGAGGCCTTCGAGAGTGACTTGGCCGCGCACCAGGACAGAGTGGAACAGATAGCGGCCATCGCTCAGGAGCTCAACACGCTAGAGTATCACGATTCAGCGAGCGTGAATGCTCGCTGTCAGCGCATCTGTGACCAGTGGGACCGGCTGGGCGGACTGACCCAGCGCCGCAGGGCTGCGCTTGATGAAGCAGAGCGCATTCTGGAGAAGATAGACATCCTGCACCTAGAGTTTGCCAAGCGAGCAGCCGTGAGTTTTTCTTCATTCTCTCTAATACTCTCTTTGTTCTCACTGTAACTGTCTTGTGCTTTCCAGGGAACAGCATTGCTGATGTAGGTAAGTATAATTGATAAAAAATTTAAACTGCAAAATTCAATAAATCATTAAATGAACCTGTGTAGGTCTACAGAACAGGCCTACAGAATACACGAAAGACGAAATGATTTACTGGTAAAAAGATTCCACAGAGATTACAGTGGATTCTTTATTTACAGTAAAAAATATGCCAAAAAATTGTATCCATCAAACATAGAGTCCTGACAGAAATGAGTACACAAAATGGCACAGGTTGTAAGAGTACAAAAACAGTATATTAAATAGAACATGGTGGTGCATTCAAAAATTGTTGCTATAGCCCATAACTCCTTACGATGCAGTTCTGTTGTATTTAATTACACATTTAGTTATGTCTGCAATTAAAAACATTTTTGGATAGAGGATATTCTCCAAGCATTTCCAAGCTAGCATTAAAACCGTTGAAAAATCTACGGGCTGGAAATTTTTAAAATGCGAATCCGATTCCTCTACCTCTAGTAAACGAACGTTTTCACCTTCTAATATTATTTATTTAAAAACCAACAAACTCCATTTTCAAAAAAAAAAAAAATTATCAACCAAATATCTTATTTTTTTAGGTATGGTAAGAGAGTGGCAAGGTTATGCTTTTTCAATGGCTGCTATGTCATATGTATTTAAAAATAGAAATGTGACAGTGGTGCCATATTTCCGCGCTATCTACATACTTGCCATGCAAGGTTGCCACAACATCTACACAGGTGCTGTGTGCTTCCAATGTAGTTTTCTTTTTCTTTCAAAACTGCTGAGACTACCATTATAGTCGTTGCACTAATCTCATCTTGACAAGAACTTGTAAATTTCAGGACTCTGAGCAAGTCACTAGCAGTTACTTTTTTAGGTAAGTCACTAAGGTCCTTCTTTCTGTAGTTTTGTCACTAAAAGTTAATAATTTTGACACACAACTGTTAATGCACTGTAGATAACTTACTTTAGAATACGGTCTGTCATCAAAAGACAGCATTGTAAATAATTCAGAATCCTTTTCTTTAAAGTTCTGCCATGTGTCTGGAATAACTGTATTAAAATGACGTAATCTGTCATCCCACGTTTTTTCAAATGCCCTGGAATTTCATAATTTACACATCATAGTTTGTAATGTTCCCGCGGCTCATTAACAACAATTTACATATATTGCAGCCTCACAGTTAGGTGCCATCTTGTAACGTTTGGCACTTGTTACCTGGCCGAATGTTTACGTTGCCTTGGCTAGCTCAAGGTAGAAACACGAGACTTAGTAAATGGACGCTGATTAATTAAGAAAGAAGTTCCAGGGTATTTTGTTATATCTGTTTATTTAACTATTTAGCGACACAGTTCACAGACGGAGTTTCAGTATGCAGAGTACAAACCTCTCGCAGATAAATATAAATGTTCAGAACGGAGCCACAGTTGTTTACTTAATTATCTTCTTAAAAAAACTGACCTGAAGAAACTTAAAATGCGGCTACCTCCCACAACGGCAGAGAGATAAAATACTAAAGTTTAATGGCTGATGTGGGGGTTTAGCGTCACGCCCGACACGACATAAGCAAGAATTGTAACACGACTGCCTCAGACGATTGACTTGAAGTCAGACTGCTCGTACTGCTTGGAGGGCGACAGACAGATGCCTCTTTTGTGCTGCCTACCACCCCCCCTCTCCTGAGATAACGGCCTGGCCACGCACACTCTCAACACGTTATCGACACTAAGACTGCGCCGTCAACATAAATGAACTTCGCCGTCAACATAAATTAACCTTTCTTACAACAAAACGGCGCTGGAGGAACTAAAATTTGTCGACGTCGCCTGATAAAGCTAAATAATGCTGACGCTTCACAAAAAACCAAAGTTCCAAACGAAACTTACCGGACTACTGATAAACATAAACAGCAGACGTCCGCCCGATAACCTACAAAAGCACACGTCTACCGGATAAACTTACTATCACAGGAAACGAACCACCGCGGCTTTAAACTGGAACCCGATAAAAATATTACCAAGCGTTTCAAAGCTTCAAACACACGAAAGAATTTTACACGTGAGTCCCGAAAAATTAAGAATATTGCGTCATTACAAGTTGCTGCATTGGAGACCTTTGTATTCATCTGCAAAACAGGTTTCCTCGACTTTTGCGGACTAGTCTCGCACACCCAAGGAAAAAGTGTTAGTTTCTTGATTGACAGTTCCTTTGCATACTTTGGATGATATGTATATCTAATTGAAAATGCCTTGCGAAAACTGTTGTAACTATTTGAAGGGAATGGTACACGTATGTACTAACCAACTTTTCACTATAAAAGTTTTTTGAAGCTATATCGGAAACTTGCCTGTAGCATAGATGATAGAAAATTAGTCACTAATTTAATTACTTTTTAAAAAAAAATTTCTGCTCTGAACCCTGAAATTTATTTTGTGGAGGTCTATTCCCTTTTTTGNTAGTCACTAATTTAATTACTTTTTAAAAAAAAATTTCTGCTCTGAACCCTGAAATTTATTTTGTGGAGGTCTATTCCTTATTTANTTTTAAAAAAAAATTTCTGCTCTGAACCCTGAAATTTATTTTGTGGAGGTCTATTCCCTTTTTTGGGCAAGTATAGGTGAAATTTTTTTAAATTTTATATAACAGAAAATTTCCATTTTTTATTCGTAGACAATATATAGTTCTTATTATACTTAATATGAAGTTTAATAAGGTTACTAGTTGTATTTGATTGTTGTATAAGTCAGTTCATCTACAGAAATCATGATGTATAGAAAATTTTTTGACAGCCACCTGAAAAGTAATGTTGATTTGTCACATAACTGGTATGGTATGGGTCAGATTGATCTGGATCATTTTTTTTGTATTTCGCAATGCTTGGCTTATAAATGAGATCCGAAGTATATGTTATAATTATGTATTTAACCTCAAACATGGAACTGAAAAGGAACTGACCCATGCATACCAGTTAAGGGTCAACTATAAATTACAACTTCAATCATTCTGATGGTTAGTCTGGTCTGTAAAAAAATTGCAAACCTCTTGACCAAATGACATAGCTAGGGCCTCAAAATTTTCACGAACTGCGAAATAACTTTAAATTCTGAGAAATTATGTTGACTTGCAAAATTCTATACTAATACTGGTATTCGTAAAATATCAATGAAATTGCTTTAAGTGTGTCTAAAATCATAATGCAAGCTTTTTTTTCAATGAAAACTCTTATAAACATTATGTTTTATAATTTTCCATTTGTTATACAGCATTATCTCTTACTTCACGTATGTAGGGATAACAAAACTATTTGCGTGGTAATCACGTTGACTACAAAAACGTAAACAAAATATGATGTCGTGAGAACAATTCATAAATTGATTTATTGCAAGGTCAAAAGATTATCATTGCACGTACAATTCAGCCCAAATAGCTATGGCATTCCTTCACAGGCGGAATCACGCCTAACATGCATTTTATTTATGAACAAGAATCTCTAACCAAAAATGTTGGCAATATGATTAAAGTAAATAGTACGTTTATATTGCACAGTATATTTTATTTATCTAATGTAATAATTACATGCTAAACATTGACACTGTATTTGTAAACCCTGTCAACTTTACTTTTCTTCTGGGCTTTGTGGATAGCAGGGTGGCTACAGACAGGGAAACCCTGAAAAACAGGGAAAAGTCATGGAATTTAGTTAAGTTTTGTGTAGCATTCCTGGATTAGGTTCTTGACAACTAGCAAATATGGTATTTGTACCTATTGAGTGAGGGTGGTGATCGTAGTTGGCTGCATCGTAAAAGCGGTTAAGAATGCCAATAATACAGTTTTAGATCATTCCCAGGAGTTTGGAAGTGAAGGGTTTTTGTGTTTTATAAACTGACCAATGAGCAAACACTAGGATGTAAACATTGAGTGGGCGAGAAGAGACACTTGTTTGAATACTGCTGCGTTGTATGCACAGTGATTTAGTGATAGTGGATGTCATAAAAAAATAAAAAAACTGCAGCGGAAGCAAATTTCTGTAATTTTCATATTGCCAAGAAAACAAAATCACATAGGTTTCTTCCACTTCTTTGTAGATATATTTTTACTACATAAGGAGTATTTTTATTTTATCTATAATAAAATATTTACTAGTATTTTTTAGTTAGGTTGTGGTGGATTTGTGTTGGAGTAATATTGAACTCAATGAGATTTAATTAATATATTGTTATCTACAAATGAACAAAATCTGTTTGTGGGTGATGTAAAAATCTTGTAAAACTCAAATGCTAGTGAATGTTCTTGGGCAGTTTTTAATGTCTCAACAAAGTAAAAGATTGAGCACACAAAAATTACTGTGACGTGCCAATATGCATTACATGACAAGTGTGCTCTCGTAAGGTTGTCCCTTCATGAATAACAAATTTCATTTAGTTTGGTTGAAATTGTAATAAAAACAACAAATTTTTATTATAATTATAATAATGCATGCATTTTTTTGCTAAACATTTTTTGATGAAATGGTTAAATTTTATTATCGAAATCAGCTCATCTTATTTAATGTAAAAGTAGGGCCCTAGCAATAATAGCACAGTGGTAAACCATTGGCCTTGCATTCAAGAGGATCCATGTTACATTTCCGGTCTGCCCATTCTGATCAGTTTTTCTAAATCACTCTAGGAATGTTGATAGTACCTGAAAATTTGCTGTGAGCAATTCCTTTCCTATTTCCTGAAGAAACTGTTATTTTAAGGCTTTGTTGTGGTTCACTCAAAACACCTAGTAAATAAAATTAAAAAATATCTGCAGTCTTGTTACACTCACAGTTGTGTGTGCAGTTTTCATTGTACTTCGTGTTTTAGGAACTGTGATTTAGTTTGTACAATGAATAGTGGCAAAATTAATTAATGACTACATGTTAATACACAATATAACACTGAATTTAATATTGAAATGCAAAATCAAATTTAGTAATTTCATAAAATGTTATCCTTTAACATTTAGAATCGGATGAATAACGTTTATCTGCATGTGAAATGAGACTATCCTTTTGTGTCCTAGTTTTGCGGAGATAACAACTCTACAATTCTAGTTAATGTTCTGGTAAGAGATCTCATATAACCATTTCGAAAAGTAAAAAAGTCACTTTTGCATGAATGAATTTTTTTGTTTCATGCAAAATTTAATGGCATAAATTTTATTTTTTAATATGTAGGTACAATAATCTTAAACATTTTTAAAATAAAAAATCATATGTGTTTGATATAAACGGAGGAGCCATGTAAAGAAATCTGTGGAAGCAATTGTACAGTGTCAGCATGCTAGGATACAAGGTAAGTGTAGTAACGGATGGTGGTATTTGCCGCAGCCGTTCAACAACTGGCTGGATGGGACGCGGGAGGACCTGGTGGACATGTTCATAGTGCACACTATGGAGGAGATCCAGGGCTTGATTGACGCGCACAACCAGTTCAAGGCGACGTTGGGCGAGGCAGACAAGGAGTACAACTCGATAGTGTCGCTGGTGCGCGAGGTGGAGACGACAGTACAGAAGTACCAGGTGCCCGGTGGACTGGAGAACCCATACACCACCCTCACTGCTTCTGTGAGTATCCAGTCCATGGCTATAGTATTGCCTTATAAATAACATGAATGTACCATTCATTTGGTTTACCAGTTACAAAAAATGTACTTTCTGCTAACTGATATGTCACAACTTCAACACTCGGGATTGATTGCTAAATATCTCAGTTTTTGATACAGAATATTAGTGAAGAACTAGTATTGAGGAATTGAGTGAAATTAACCCATTCCTTGTGCTAACTGAAACACTTGCCATGACCTTGCTGTAGTCAAATTTGTTAGTTTGTCAAAGCATTTGATCTGATTTCTGATTTGAGAGGGAAGGTATGCCGTTGCTTCTCTGCTTTTCACAAACCAGCATTTCAAGTTCATGAACTTTACGGTCTAGTGAGCAAGTAGTTTAACATAATGATGTTATTACACACAAACTTAAGAGTTTCATGAACTGCAGGAGACAGCCCAGTGTTAGTTGCAATCTTCTTCTTTATCTGATGTGATATGTAGCACGTTTACATGCGGCATGTAACAGATATCACAAAATCATAATTTTCACCAACATGCCAGCATCAGTATTAGGGAATTTAAAAATTTTGCATGATCCTAGTGCAGTAAAAAACCTTGTGAGCATTTGAAAACGATAATGGTGAAACTGGTATACAGTAGCAATTGTTATATCATAAAATATATATATTTTGTACTAGTCACATTATTTTTCATTTTTCTTCTTAAACAGTGGCAGTAGGAAAAAGCATAAGTTGCCAATGAAATAATGGATGTGGTTGGATTGTTTCCATTAATCACAAAACCTTAAATTTTGAAACTTACAGTTATCCTTTAGTCCTTATGTTTTGTATACTATATGGACCTCTATTATATTTTCATTTTCTCGCTGAAGTGCGTCAAATATTATGTCTTTCATCTTCAGTTGCACTTGTTGACTTGATGCGAATTTTTACTTACAAATTTTGCAACATAACAAAATTAGTGGACTAGCATTGATGTTGAACTTTCATGAAAGGGTGCACACTATGGTCTAGAAAAGTTATATTGTTTAGGGTAGTAAAAACAATTAGTAACACGCCCCACGCTCTAGGTGTTGAAATTGGCTTACAAAAAAAAATTTGGATGGAATATTGTAGTCATTCTAAGAGATAATTTCTATTAGTATGTGCTTTAGTTTTCAGTTTGCCAGGGTGGGTACACTGTGGGCAGTGCTTGGTGTTTTAGAATGCTAGTGTGTTAGTGCTAAGTTGTTGTTTCTGTTGCCTGCTGGCAAGGACTACAGGACTTCACTTTCAAGGTACTGCCCCCCTCCAGCTTCTCTTATGCACCTTCCATTTCCATAGCCAGAAAGTCAGCACTTTTTATGTTGGGGGGGGGTTTGCCGCAATGGCTCTCGTGCATAGAAATGTGTTATACTGCCTTTCTGTTATGACTTGGCGAGCTTTGCTTTAGCAGTGAAATAATTAATTTTGACAGTTTGCTTTTAAAATACACTGTAGAGCCAAAAGTCATGGGATAGTATTTTTTAAAAGTAATTGTAGGTAGTGCCATTGGATTGTGGGATATCTTAGATACACCTGGACATTTGTCAGTCGGTTCTAATTTGATATACCAGTCAGTTAGTTTAAGCTGCTTATGACAAAGTAGTGTGAATCATCAGAGTTAGTAGTATTTGACAGATTTATGAGAAACTCCATTTTTGATATCCTTACATTCAACATTCCTTGATGTACCATGTCACGTGTTCATTGAGAATACGGTCAGGAAGGTATTACAACAGACAGGGGACAGCTCATTGGCTGGCCACGTGTGTAGAATTATCTTTGCTTACAGACAAGTCACATTGGTTTAAATCACATCTGCGTTCAACCCAGAAGGTACCAGATACATGTCTTGCAGGGCACTGCAGTGTTTTTTTACAGAGGGCTAAGAGAGCAGAAAACTGTCAAGTGCTCCATTTAACACATTGTCTGCCACAGCAGCTTGACAGGTCTTCAGATGTCTGTAATTGGACTCTGAAGGACTTACTTACGGCATGGTGCAATGAGTGATGGCTTCTGTGGTTTTGAACTGGTGAGTTTTGGTGTGTCACAGGCCTTACAAGGCCATGGACCCAGTTGTCAAGAATCTTGCTTGTGGATCCATATTTGTTTGGACGATCTATTTGAGTCATTGGGTTCGTGCATTTGTCACCTGAATGCATTGTTAACTGGTCACTTGGCCATACTGTTTGGTGATCATCTGCTGCCCTTTATGGACTTCATACTCCAATAGTGGTTGGATATACCAGTAGGATAATGCATCCTGGCATGTGTCCTGTGTTCATTATTGGTATGAGATCATTCTGGAGAGTTAAGATAATGGTATGGCCACAATATCTTGCAACGTCAACATACAACCCGTCGTCTGCAGAAGTATTCTGTTCACATAGAATATCCATCATGTACAAAGACCAGGGATCTGTGGTAGACTGTCTAAAAGTATGGTTCAACGTTGTACTAGAGATCTTCCATGCACTGCTGGAATAGATGCCATATCTATAGGGTTGCTGCATTTCTCAAAATTATAGGATATTGTGCATTGCACTTGGCAAGTGTGCCATGACTTTTGGAACTTCGGTGTGGATGTACATACTTAATGCAGTGATTCATTATTTCTCTGCAGCTTGAGTCTGCAGATGTGTGTGTATCCTCTTACATGTGTGTGTGTGTATGAGGTGCATATAGACAGCATGGTATTTTCCTCTTCGAGGAGAATGTTTTGTCAGTGCTGCTTTTATTTAAATGGTTAGTTGTATGTGTTGATCTGTTGACAGGACCTGACCAAGAAGTGGACGGATGTACGGCAGTTGGTGCCACAGAGAGACCAGACCCTGCAGAATGAACTGAGGAAACAACAGAGTATCCTTTTTGTTAAGACTATCACTGCGATATGTATTTGGATGAACTTCATAACCCTCCTAGTCACATATAGAAATGCAAAGTCAACGTGGTCACATACAGGGATGAGTCTTCTCTTTTCAGTTAATTGCCTATATAGTATTGTGATGATTAAGGGACCTAAAAAGAGCAGATCTCGTCTGTTGTAGGGTCTGTGTTGGTAAGTGGATGATGGTTTTAAGCCATACTGTTTCTTATATTACTTAGGTAAATTTTGACAGACATTGTGACCATTCTGCGCAGCATATAAACAGTAAACACCATTTCTAAAGTATTGATGGCTGATGGTTTTTGCGGGATGTATGTTTTGTTGGCAAGCTTTGCGACAATTATGAAGAAAATTAGCACTCTGGATTACAAATTACAATTTAGAACTTTAATGATAGTTGAAACATTTATTGTTGAAATTATGCTTTTAATATAATCTAATCAACTCTCGTTTATAAGACACCTGGAATGACCCTCTCAAAATAATTAACTTTTTTTTT
>NQII01000366.1:374935-403996 GCA_002778355.1 Clitarchus hookeri | reverse complement strand
CCCCTTCAAAATTTATTTTGAATTTTTTTTTAATTTGTATAATTTATTTTTGCATATATGTACCTACTATAAATACACATGTTAGTGGTTTAAAATTTTGACTAATTTCGTTAATTGTTTTTTGTGGATTTCTGTGAATTTTTTGTCAATTTTTAATTTATTTCGTCAAAAATTTTGAGAAAAAATTTCTTTGGTTATAGCCAAAAAGAAAATTGTATATAACTAGTCAAAAAATGCTATCACTCACACACATTTCATATTGCAACAAACTTAAGCTACTTTAGGGACGGCACAAAAGTAAAGTAGCATACACTTAATTGGAAAATGCAATCTCTGTCATTATTTATTACCTTAGTACTTGGCTTAAGATTGGTTCTTGTCAGTCATATTCCCAGATATTGAGAAACTCCTTTCACTGTCTGTCTACAACACTGACTGGAATCCATTCTGATTTCACTGATTTTTGTGTAGTTCATAAAAAAAATCATAAGATTTTCATGTGTGTAACTTTACTGAAAATGTTTGTGTAATTCTCACAAATAGAATTACATTCATCACATTTTGTTCTTTCAGCGCTATAGTAATTTGAATGTTATTTCCATATGAGCACAATTTTTCACTGCATTATCAAAACAATGAGCCATTGAAAATGCTACTTTCGAATAAGAAGCCACAAAACCACCTCATTGTGATAAACTCAAGTTTCCCACCCTACCAATAAAATTAACAGAACCTTAACTAACACATTACTTAGTTATAACAAAAAATTAAACGGTGCCAGTTAAAAGTCCTAACATAACCTGGATAATTATAAAAACACGTCTACATACAACTTAATCTGAAAGAAAACCTTTGGTAATACCATTACCATAGATATACGAATCCATGGAACGTACTGCGTACCTTTGCCGCATAACCTAGTGGCGACGGAAAATTAATTTTGTTACCATTTTTTTAGATAAGTGTTCGGTAATTTTTCTTTTTATCACATTTGTATACTACCAACATGGTTACATTAATTATCCGAGGAAAACTTAAAAAGTACTAAATGCAAACAAAATTAGTTTATTTTAGAAAGTCTCAGAGGTCAGTTTATTTCCTAAACATAGCAATATCACTTTGACGGTATATTCGATACATCAATTGTGTCGACTTCCCGATCCCGACCACATATTGGAACAATTTATCAAATTAGCATCGTAAACATGAGGATTCACAACAGAAATGTATTTTTTCCCATATTTTTGTATGTTATGTTGTTTTTCGTGAGGGATATCCTTTTTAACTGAAAAGTGTGTATTTAGTGTTTATTTTGCGCCTCATGAAAAACAGGCATTCACAGTTACTTCACACCTTTCGGAACCCCCTGCTAAAGTTCTACTTTTGGTTACACATTACGTATACTTCCGCTGCAGGTAAACATAAACACTGCCATGTGACTTACACATTTTAACTGCCAAATGCTTTGTTTACTATTTTTAACTGTTCAAAGAATTTTGTCATATTTCAAAAACCATTTCGTACAAGTGGTCACAATTTAGGCCTATTACCGTATTTAGATCAGTTTTATGACTTTTTAACAATGTCTGTATTAACGATAGTTCTTACGGTGATTATTTTTATGGGTTTTCCTATTTGTTATAGGACATAGCACATTACATGTAATGCACGTAAATAATTTGCTGCGTCTGTGTTTAACCCTGTTACAACTGTGGGGGAAAGAACTGTAGTATTTAACCGCTTGTTATTCATGTGTGTTGGGTTATTTTGTTAAAAGGACGGCCTCAGTTGGAATAAAAATTAAAACAAAGGAACAACCATTCCAACAAACACAGTAAATTCAAGCACGCAACTTGAGTCGTTTATTTTTTGTTAGGGATGGGTTGTATCGATGCTTAGATTCCACCAGTTCTTCTCAGAATCAAAATCTATTCATTTCTCGAATTCAGAAATTGTTCCATAGTAAAAAATAAAATACATATTTTTGATTTCATAATATCTGAAATGTATTTTCTATAGAAGAAGAGAATGAATTTTTTTTTTACAAGAATGCAACAACTTGCAGTGTTGATAGTCGTAATTAACTAGGTTTTGTAGTTTACAATTTTGCTTTCCTTCGAGCATCTACTTTAAACACCGTTTTTGCCACCACGCATTTGTAAACCATTTACTTACGAAATTTTAGTACAGTGGAGTCTCCATTATCGGTCAGTCTCGAGACAGTCNCACTATATTTTAAACAGGTAGCAATCAATAGAAGTATGTACAGCACAGTATGCATTTGATATTAAATATTGTAGACCTCTGTTTATTATGTTGATAAAATAACAAAATTGAATACAGTACTATTATGTATATTTTCAGTAGTAAAATCCTACCTAAAAAAGTCTGTCATTTTCCTTTGTTGTAACACTCCATGGGCTTCTATTACTGCTGTGTCGCGTATCTTACGTAGAAGTAATATCTGTGTAGCGTTTGCCCCTTCTTGTTGCTCGTAACATTAAATGCACTTGGAAAAAAAGTTTTCAGCGTCACTGTGGATAATTATTTTGGGTCATTCCTTGAGTGCATCATCCTTTTCTTCTTCACTTAAACATTCTACCTCCTGTATTTTTACTGGGTATTCATTGACAAAAGTATGTATTACAGTCCAGTATACGTATTGTTCAACTCAATAATGTGCTTAATTTGATCTAATATGAAGTGAAAAAAAAGTTATTTAATTTTTAGTTTATTAAGTTTGTTTTTTGTATCTAATTTTATTATTTTACTTGTGTCAGTTTACTGACTGTTAACAGAAACTCACCGTTAAAAGGGTGATGGTTAACCGAGACTCCACTGTACTGTAACATATTCAGCTGTACAAGGTTTGATATACATGCAATTGTTTTAAACATTTCACTATTTATTAAGTCCAATTGTGTGAATTCTTTGCTATCTCTTTTGACGAGAGCCTAAACAGTCGCAGAAGGACCAAATAGATTTAGTTATAAGTAGGGATAGGTCTGTTCGCTTCTTCGGTTTAAATTTATACCGGTTCTCGAGGTTTGACTCCGAGCCAGTTTTAAGTTAACTACTACTACTGTTATCGTTTCTACATAGCAATAAATTTACTAATATTTTGAGATGATGATATACCTAGTACGAAACATTATGAATTAATCTAGTTACAGTAAAACTCTGTAGTGACATAAATAACTACTATATTTACTTGTGTGTAAAAATTTCTTGGGTGCTNAAAAAAAAAAAAAAAAAAAAAAAAAAAAAAAAAAAAAAAAATTAAACTGTTTTGCCAACGGTTTAGTGATGATAGATGCCGTGCCCTTGAAGGCCAAATAAATGCTTTTGTTCGGGTGGTTTTTAGAACTGAAAGATTGCATTTGTTCTTTATTCAGCCATTCAGGTCAGCAAGCTGGCCATGCACTTTATGTACTTGTTGGTAGCTGTATGTAATTGGTGGCTGTCTGAAGTAGCTAGAATGATCCTGAGCATAGTTCAGATAACGAGATGGTGCGTCGGCAGTTCGCAGAGAAGGCCAACCAGGTCGGTCCATGGATTGAGAGGCAAATGGATGCAGTGACTGCCATTGGCATGGGCATGCAGGTATGTCAGCATGGCGTCATTCATGCTACACAACGCCGTGTGCATGTGTGTTCATGGTTCCTGTTGTGTAAAAAGTATGAGTGATCTCATTCAGCTTCTGTTTTTGTTTTTATTCTTACGTTTAATAGTAGATGAAGTGATAAAATCTTAGTGTCTAAATTTTAGGTGTACTAGGGCATTAATGTGAAATTTTGTGCATTGCTGGCTGATGGGAAGAAACAATCTAGTGATGGGTGAGTCAGTTCAATTCACTAAAACCACAGAATCAAGTGTTTGGCTACTATATATAATTACACACGTTTTTAACACTGAATATATGTGAAACTTGGAAGTATTAGGACTTCTGGGAAATTGTCAGACAGCACATTTTCATTTACAATAGTAAAGTATTTCACTATTAGAACTGGTGTCTGCTCGTCAAAAAAGCAAGATCATGTTGTTTACAGTAATTCATACACGCAGAGGTTATTTATAAACTAACCGTGGCACTGAGTGCAACTGGATGATAAAATATCATATATATAATTTTTTGCCACAAAATGATTCCATCGTAAACAACGTGTGGATTTAGTAAATATAGAAAAATTTATTTTCGCTTTGTTGCTGAAGTGGGAGGGGAGTCCGGACAAAAAAAATGGTGAGTCTGCCTCGGAAAGGCTTGGCCATTGCAAGCAGAATCACTTTACATGGAAATATGTTACGTTAAAATATTTATAGAGCTCGAGAAAAATTTTTATCTCAGAGAATTTTTTCTCATATTTGCATTTTACACATGAAAAACGAGTCGATTCATGCGGGCATGGTTTCCAAAGCGAGCCGCATTCACTTAACAGATGGCAGCACAGTCGCCTCTTTTGCTGCTGTGTCGCAAAAGGTATTTCTATCACATAGTTTTAAAAGTAAATTTTTAATCTCGTGCGGGCTTGAAACAACTCTGGTTTGAAATATATTACGTCAAATTTTATGTAGCAATTTTTTTTTAATACTCTGCGTTAGTTTTGTGGCCTCTTCAATTAATATGAAGCATGCACTAGCTACAACTTATGAAAGAGATAAACTAAGTTAAACTATCGTATACGGCGTTACATTTTCTTTAAACACCTACATATTATTCTAGAACTAAGTTTATTTAATTTGTTACATCAATAACAGCGGTTTTGTAATGATATAAAATAAAATACATAGACATTTTGTCTAAGATCTCCTTCCTGCCGACATATTTCTCAAATGTTTGTTATGCAAATGTAGGCTGTCAAAATAACTGTGAGATTTTCTTGCAATCGTTCACGCATCATCTGATAACAGGATTTTGTGTATGTGATGTTAATATCATTTATGACGTTGCCACACATGGCAGTAAAAAAATTTAATTCTTACATGAATACATAATTTATTTACATAGCCTACGTGTACAGTAAGTAGGCCTTAAGTAAACATTTCTCCCCCTCCATTGCTTTAACCGTGAATATCAGTTATCCGTGAACCCTTGGCCAGTCATTATCCCGGAAAATCGGAGTTTACTGTATTTGAGTAAAGTTTTTTCCCAGGAGATATCGAATCATTCATTTCTTGCGAATCAACGTTACATTGCTAAACTGAGAGATTTTGCTGGAACGGAAACAATAACTTGACTACGTGCGTTGGCAATCTGTTAATGTTGATGTTCGATATATACGGCTCTGATAAAACTATTTCAGCGGCTATTTTGCACACAAGCAATTTTCTATGGTTGTTTGCTTAATTTGTTAAAAATATTCTGCAAAACTGAGGCTGAAATAAAATATGTATTTAATTAAATTAGTTTACCGTTGCAAAAAATTTTTGCCTTATGACAAAACGAAACTTATTATTAAATAAAATACTCTTTAAGGGAATGTATGATTAAATTTAAAAATAAACAAATTTTTATGCAAAACCATGTTTAATGCATAAAAATTCAGTTTAGGCAGTGATAGCAGCAGACTAATCCCTTGACAGATGACAGCACAAGCTTACACTTGTGCCGAAACTGGCATGTTAACAAAAGCAAAGGGAAGTTAATGGACACGCACACCATATAAAACATCAGGATATGTGCATTTCAGAGAAGTTGACATTCCAATGTTGTATCTACTTAAAAAAATGTGTGCGCACACACACACACACACGTCCAATTGGGATTTCTGAAATGGATGAGCATTACATTTGTGACTTAAGGCATTTTGCCTCTTGGTGAATTCTTCCTCTTGCGGGTAGGGCAGTTCGTAGGACATATGTGAACATTAAAAGGCTCTGTATCTTTTAGCACATCACACCTTCAGCAGAAATGTGCTTAAGTACGGCAAATTCATTATTACTTTCCTCGTGTAGTAATTACTGTTTTAAAAATGTGTCCAAAAAAAAAAGAGTAACTTATTAACAAAAGCTTTAAATGTAGACTGTGTCTGCTTACCAAGCGGCATACTGACAGACCAGTCTGAAAGTTGCCTTCTCACTCCACCCCCTGCAACAGTTTTTTTCTCCCCTTCTATCAGCATCATGTGACTGACATTACTGTTCCTACCGTAGTCATTCACTCGTCTGCGGGAGGGGGAAAAGTAACACTGTGAATTAGAGGTGTGCAAATATTGGATTTTGATGATAAAATATTTTTGAATCCGATAGTAAAATTTTTTTAGTAACATGTGAATAGTTTCAAAGTCGAATAGCTACCAGTAAACATTTCATTTCAGTTATACATACAGAAATAAATATAAGTTTGCTGCTCACGCAACAAGATGTTCCCCACAGATAATGCTTGCATCTTCAAGTACAGTAGACCATTTTTACAAGATTATTTTCTGCTAAAAAGTAAGCTGCAAAATTTAATAATTGATACATAATGCAACATATAGCATATTCACCAGAATGTAAGACTATATTTTGTTCAATATTTCACTTCCAAAAATTATGGGGTCGTCTTTATTTCGTATTACAAAAATATTGGGGTTATTATTTATGCATGGGTAACAGTAATAGCACTTAGTACATGTTCTTAATACAATCAAATGGAAATCAACGAAACATGTTGTTTTTCTGGTGTGCAACATTCAAAAGCACATCATTTGTATTTGAAATGTTGACCATCCTGTATCAGACACAACTTTGCTCTCCTTACGTTCGCGGTTGCTCGGTGGACCTGAGCACAGCTGAGAGATCCACATGCTGCTTTGATTCTGTCTTTCATGTCTTCCATCATTGTTGGACGCATGCAGTAGACAGTCTTTAATTCTTCCCCACAAAAAGAAGTCATTTGGGGACAAGTTTGGAGAACGCGGTGGCCAAGCTACAGGATCCATTCATCCGATCCACCGTCTGGGGAATGTTAGCTACTAGCTGAGCTCTGTGTGAAAAGTGAGCAGGACAGCCATCCTGTTGAAGCCACAGTGTTAATCTCGAAGCGAGAGGGAAATCTTTGATCAGCTGATACAAAATATTATCTAGAAAGTCTGCATATGCTGCACCATTCAAGTGCCCTGTAAAAAAAATATGGTCCTATGACACAATGTCTGAGAAGGCCACTCCAAGTATTAAGGCTCCACACATGCTGGTTATCCACTTGATGGAGCCAATGTGGGTTGACGGCAGACCCGTAATGGGCATTATTTATGTTAACGTCATCATTACTCTTGAATGTGGCCTCATCAGTCCAAAAAATGCTGCGATGGAAAGTACGGTCCTTGCTCAGGTACCAGTTGCAGAAATCAATGTGCTTAGGAAAGTCATTATTCCCAAGTTCTTGGTGCAGCTGTACATTATATGGATGTAAATAATTATCAGCGAGGATTCTCCACACTGTACTTTGAGACAATCCTGAGTAGTTAGCAATCATCTGTGTAGAATCACGATGATTAACTACTATGGCAGCAAGTACAACAACAGCCCTTTTGCCTCGCAAGTCGTCTGATGCGACGACGTTTGTTGTGTGTCGTTTGCACTAGCGCGGTTGTGCGCACGTGACATGGAAGATGCTGGAAGACATTATATGAATGATGGATGTGCTGTGGTTATCTCTCTGCATACATTCTCTTAGTATCATCCATTGGCATGTCAAATGCTTCTTTGCTTGTAAATGGCATTCCATTCAGAAAGCAACACCACAGACAGACAATGTCTGACACTGAAACAACACACACGATTAATGGTTGCAATGTAAAATGAATGACAGTCTGAATGAACAACGTTTTGATTGTCGGTTAACTTGCCTGCAGTGCCTGTAAGTGGTAAATGGCTTATCTGCTTGCTGTGTAGTGCTGAATTATTGTCTGCTTTACTCCAATCGTCAATACCGTAATGGCACACATTGTGTATCTGATGTGCATAATTTACGCACAACCAATGCTAATTGGATACACTTAACTGTTATTATAATACTGTTCCCAAACAAAAGCTTAGAATAAGGCAGCATTAAGCAGCAAACAGATAAGCCATCTACCACTTACAGGAACTGCAGGTTTTGCATGCAAGTTAATTTACAATCAAAAGTTTGTTCATTCACAGTCATTCGTTTAACATTGCATGAAAGACAGAATAAGAGCAACATGTGAATCTTTGATCATTACTGAGGTCCACCGAGCAACCGCGAATGTAAAACGGAGAGCAGAGAGTCGTGTCTGATATAGGGGTGTCTACATTTAGAACACTTATGAATAGTGCTGTGTGCGAATGAGTGTTCCCAGTTTGCAGTAATTTTCACACCATACCGGTATTTACAGTACACCAGGACAGGCGTCCTTTTTAATTGTGTGTACACTAGGTATGCATGCCAGATAAACATTTCGTTGATTTCATTTTGATTGTAGTAAGTAAACAATGTTTGTGATCAACTTTTATTGTGCGTAAACTACGCACGTCACAAACTATGTGCTTAAATTATTTAATTTATTATGCATAAAGTATGCACATCAGAAAAAAGTCTCTTGGTAAATGTTGTTTCCTGTTAGACGATCTAGCTAAAAATACTTTATACGACCCACATTCCCATTTGCAATATCAAAGCTCACCCCTCGTATCCCTTCCTCCGGTACATTAGGGAAAATGGGATTACTACCAATCCATACTTCATATAGGATATAGTTACTTGTAGATTTTTATTAAATGTTGGCATAAAATATTTCTTTAATTTTTTGTATGTACGGTTACTTTGCAATTAATTTAATTGAGAATTTAATAAAAAATTTCTGAGTATACCGACAAGTTCAACTGGGTAGTTGGAGTGAGTGAAGTGCAGTGATTGCCCTTCACTAGTACAGTATGTGCAGTGCACCGGAGGCTGAGGCTTGTTTGTTGGTGGCAGGGCTCACTGGAGGACCAGCTTCATCGGCTCAAGGAGTACGAGCAGGCAGTGTATGCCTACAAACCTCACATCGAGGAGCTGGAGAAGATACACCAGGCTGTACAGGAGGGAATGATATTTGAGAACAGGTACTGTTGTTTAACTTTAAGGGGAATGGTGCACAAAAGCAGTAAAATGACCAAAAATGTTTATCATAAATTGTTTTCCAGAAGGTTTATCAGAATTTTCGGCTGGACAGGTTATAAATAATTTTTAGCACTTTCTTACATTGTCAGATATTCACTGCTTTTATTAGTCTCAAAGCATTAATGTAAGATAATAAATAGGATAATCTTTATTATTATCCATTAGTGTGCTGACAATTATAGAGGCAGTGAATATCTAACATTGTGAGAAGATGTCTGAAATTATTTATAATTCGTCAAGTCAGAATTTTTTAAAAATCTCTGAAAAACAATTTGTGACAAAAATTGATACAGGTTTTTGGATCAAGGGTTTTTGTAGTGATCATAAACAATTAGCTTTTGGACTGTTGGTTGCATCCAAAACTCAAATGGCAAAGTAATCTTACATCAGAAACTATAGTAGTACTAAACCTGTAGTTCAGTACCACTTTTGGAGAGCATACCCACTACATTTAGCAGCACTGCTTTGAAACATTTTTTTTCTCTCCAAATTTTGAGATTGGCGAGTGGTATTGTATAGGAGACTAGACTGCAGCAAATTATTTAAGATATTTTACTTATCTGTTCACAATTAATATTAACCTCGCATTTGCGCGTTAAACCCTCGACTTTACAGCAGTAGATGGAAGTCACAGAAATTACAAAAATGTTTAAAAAAAATTAAATTATTGGTAAATATGCAAAAAGTTGTAATATAAAAGAAGAGAAATTTAAGTACTCACAGTACAGTACAGTACTTGTCGACAGGCGCNATATGCAAAAAGTTGTAATATAAAAGAAGAGAAATTTAAGTACTCACAGTACAGTACAGTACTTGTCGACAGGCGCGCACACCCACACAGGACAACACATTTTCCACGTGGTTGCTTGATCACTACGTTTTGCTGGCTAGACCAGTTTCATCAGGCGGTGAGTTGTAGGACACTGCAGCATGGTGGAAGGGCGCTGTTGGTAATAAATCTGGTGGTGAATGCTGTGGCTTCAATGCCATCCACCAACCCTCAACTTCTTTCAATATCTGACTCGCTAGCCGCACATACCCCNATATGCAAAAAGTTGTAATATAAAAGAAGAGAAATTTAAGTACTCACAGTACAGTACAGTACTTGTCGACAGGCGCACACACCCACACAGGACAACACATTTTCCACGTGGTTGCTTGATCACTACGTTTTGCTGGCTAGACCAGTTTCATCAGGCGGTGAGTTGTAGGACACTGCAGCATGGTGGAAGGGCGCTGTTGGTAATAAATCTGGTGGCGAATGCTGTGGCTTCAATGCCATCCACCAACCCTCAACTTCTTTCAATATCTGACTCGCTAGCCGCACATACCCCTTCCAAGGCAGCTACGACTCTGCAACAGAAAATCTGATTTATCGGCTAAAGTGCAAATACTGCATGAATGGCCACAGAGCAGACGCCAAACAAGCCACAGATGGTCACATCAATAAATTACAAGACTGACGCATGACGCTTTCTACTAATTATTGTTGATTCCGCATCATGTGCCCCTGAGGGAGTCAAACCCCGACTGGCCGCCTCCAAGGCTAGCACCCACGTATTGCTAGGAAGTCACGTCATCACCCCCGCCACTTGTAAACCCACTGAGAAGCAGCTGCAGGCATGCAAGAGTTTGCCTCTAAGCAAGCGGCGGATATTACCCGCAACGCCGCCAAGAAATGGCAGCAGCAGCAGCGCTGCCCAGACCAAACCAGAAGGGGTGGTGGCCAAAGATTACCCAAGTGAAAGAGGCCCACAGGAACCCTCCAGCAGAGGGGAATATACCGCAGTGTGCCCAGCAGAAACGCGAGTGTCTGTACCATTCCTATTCACAAGCGAGTCAACCTCTTTCTGCCTGAGAGACTGACAGTCTGCACGATGCCGTGCTCCAGTCTGAGTAGGTGGACCCACCCCCTCGCTTGCATAGCCTTGCCCTGGCCGGCAGGCACCGAATCCGCACACTCGCAGCACATCAGGGAGACTTGCCCCTCTATGCGGCTTGCTCCAGACACCCCTAGCTCACTATGTGTCTCGATGGTATTTATTCCTATGCACGCCCTCCGGACAGGGTAGTTCACAAGCAGTTCTGACCTGAGCGTCTTCTGCAACTCTCGTTATCTCACCATGTTTGCCGTACCACTTGCCTTCAGCAGTAGCAGTCAGACTTGGTGCATAACATCACTATTGCCAGAATGTTTTGTGTTTCTCAACACACTAGGCAGAAGTTCTTGTTGGGCAGTCTTCTCCTTGTTTAAAGTTTTGACCTTATGCCTCGTCTGCACCGGGTGTAGTTTTACGAGGTCTCTCTCGCCCTGAACTTTGATTATCTCATCCATACTGCAGTGTCCTACAACTCACCGCCTGAAGAAGCTGGCCTAGCCAGCGAAACTTCGCAATTGCATGGTAATGTCGTCCTTTTGCGTGTGTGCGCATGTGTGTGCGCATGTGTGTGTGCACGTGTGTGTGCGTGTGCACACCTGTCAACAAGCACTACACTAAGAGTACTTGAATTCTTGTCCTTTTAAATATTTTTGTAGCCTAGCGGCAGACTTGCAACCTTAACTAACAAAGTTCATTTAAAATGTTTAGTACCTAGCAATACTATAAAAATTGTGTGTGTACCGTTGGTAGAGAGGCCACGCTCTGTAAAACAAAAGGTTTGGCAACAATCTGTTAATACTAGGGATGGGCTGATACAAATCTTAGATTCATGGATACCATCAGTTCATTCAAGATACTGTATTTACCTGCAGAATGGTCGTGCTTGTGTAAGGGTTGTAATTGGGTGGTAGGGGGGGTGTGTGCGCGCGCGCATGGGCGTGTGGGCGCATGCGTGTGGTTGGTTTTTTTTTTTTTTTTTTTTTTTTTTTCCCACGGGCAGCTGCTCAAGAGAAGTGACCACAGTTGCCATTTGGCAGGACACTTATTATTCACATTATTTTTGTGAGACATTTTATGTAATGCACTTATCTCCTGACAATGTTTTATTTATGAAAAATCAACAGTGTGTATAATTATGTAAATTCTTAAAACCACGCAACAAAATTAAAAAATTTAATTTCAATGCCTGAACTGGAAAAAATTATTCACACTCAATTATTGAACACTTAAAATTGCCATAAATCATACAACCCATAACAGAGTAAATGTGGGTAATCTGAGTTAATTTATGTGCTTCCTCAATTATAAATTTTTTTATTCACATGTTGAGACAAAGTAGGTTCTACAAACTCTGTTAAGTTTGAAAGTTGGGACTTGAGACTTGTGGAATTATTGCAAGTATTTACAGGTTGTTAGAAAAAATGTTGAAACAATGATTGTCTTTTATTTATATGCATAACATCACTGTAATACTATTGTGGTCACGTCTTTGATCACAACCAAAATGCAATGAAAATGGAGCAAAAAATAATGAGATTGCCAATATGTCCCAAAATTCTGTTAGAAACTATAAACATGATTATACTACGACGACTCATATTAATTACTTCCAGTTAAACGGGAATGTTTAAAACTGTATAACCATGATCATTTTACAAAGACAGACAAGGAAGAATAACCATTGGCCAGTGCTGCTTTTGACGTTATAGGAGTTGATTTAAAAAAAATCTTGTATGTTTGAATGACTACTGATACTTTTAAGGTTATGGGAACTAATACATAAATTAAAAGTTTCATGGCATTATAAAGTGTAATTCATATCATTTTATGGTTTATATGAGTTGTCTATAAAGAGAAATAACTTTGAAGTGTCAAATATTAAACAATAGCTGGGGTTGTTCCAGTACAGAGTCACATGTGCAAAATTATTATCACGTAAATTAATATGATGAAAACTATGCTATATAAAACTATTGCAACACACAAATTTCAAGAGGTAGGTTGAAAATACAAATAGTAACAAGAATAGAGATGACCCAAATACGTAGTCACAACCTGTTAATTTTGAAGTAGAATCAAGAATCATAACTAAAATTGAGTACTTGGACAGAAACGAGTTTGGAATCTGAATTCATAAAACACAAATATCAACTCTTCACGAGTTGAAACTTTTTTCCAAACCGTGCAGGGTGTGTGGGGGCACGGAAGTTAAATCAGACACTTGACTCTTGTAGATATCTTTTGTAGTGATTAATATTACTTCATTTATAAAACTTGCAATTACTAAAATAGACAAATAAATATGGTCATCGAGATTTGCATCTTTACGGTCATTAAGGGCCGCAGTTACTGAGCGGTTAGCCAGCTCGCCTCCCACCAATGTGAGCTGGGTTTCAATACCCGGCCGGGTCACTCCAGATTTTCACAAGTGGGAATCGTGCTGGACAATGTCGCTGGTCGGTGGGTTTCCTCTCCTCAGGTATCTCCAGTTTCCCCCACCCGTACATTCTGGTGCTGCTCCATTCTCGCCTCATTTCACCCTCGTCGGCTTTCAAGACCTCATTGTTAAGAGCCGCCCAAATCTCTCGACTCAACTTTACAACCATTAGTAATAATTCAAAAGTATCTCCAGATTTTCCCTTACCACTTGGCGCTTACTGCAAGTTGCGGGTGCTTGGTACTTATACATTATGCATTTGGTGTTAATGAGGTGTTGTATATGCCCTTCAAGGAAATTGGGTTTATTCAGACAACTTGTCTCCATTGAAATAAATAAGTTAATGTAACTTAAACAAATCCTCTGACTTTTCATAAGAAACTACTAAAGATGGACTTGTTCGGTAAATTATGCTACACAATATAGCATTTTTAACGACAAAGGGAGGTCAAGTAGATATGTCTTGGGTATCATTTTATTCTGAAGACATCTGACTATTTAATTGTATCAACATTTCATGATNCATTGAAATAAATAAGTTAATGTAACTTAAACAAATCCTCTGACTTTTCATAAGAAACTACTAAAGATGGACTTGTTGTTCGGTAAATTATGCCACACAATATAGCATTTTTAACGACAAAGGGAGGTCAAGTAGATATGTCTTGGGTATCATTTTATTCTGAAGACATCTGACTATTTAATTGTATCAACATTTCATGATAAAACACAAATTTTATGCAAAAAAATGCAGTTTAAACATATTTGTTTTAATTTTTAAAGGCTAAAGTTGGATAATTTTGATTTTGCATCTGTAGTAATTAGGAGAAAGTATTCTCAGAAACCATGGCTCATTACAAAATCTGTGGTCTACTGCATGGTGTTCATTATCACTTTCTTAAGGCCATAACTTATTTCCAAATTTGTTCACAATGGTTTATTAGTTAGATTTATTATAAATTTTCACCTGGATTCTAACTCATAGCAGTTGTGTTCTCTAATGTCTTTTCAGTGTTAGTTAATCCCACTTAGGGAATTTTTTTACTAGAAATTATTTGTTTGAAGACCGGAGTGGCTTATCGAGGTTCCTGACCTGGTCTGCACTCTACCACCCTCCGTGTTGGTTCCATATATCGTTGCTTACCCTTCTCCGGTTTCTTCAAGTTCTCTCGAGCCTGCCTTTGGATGTGTTTCCACTTCGCTCTCTGCCATTTACTCTTTGTCCACCCTCCAATGCAGGCTTTTTACTCTGAGGACAAAAGTCTCTTTTGCATAAAACAATAAAAAGTGAAAACACTGTACTTTCCTACCTTAAAATGTTTTATGAGAACATCATTAAACAAAAATAGTCATGCCAGTCTTTCTGAAAGAAACTTAAATCTGCGAACATTACGGTTGTTAGTTTCATGTGAAGCCTTTCCAGAGGTGCCAAGTAGGTACTGTGGATTTCCCATGGTTTGTGCAAATTACCTGGCCTCGCTACGAAATAATGGATGTTGCTAAAATAATACGGATTTACAAATTTTGTTTTCCTGTGTGTGCGTTTTCTAAAAGTATACTTGTGATAACAAATGGTGAAATAAGATTCTTGTAGTGTACCAAATTAACATGTTGTATTTGCTTTAAAATGTGAAATAAATTGGTGATCTGCTAAATTGGTTCAGGAATGTTAATATTCAACTGTGTGCGGTAGTGAAAACATCTGTGAATCAAGAACAGCTGAATGGATTGTTAACACCAGAAGAGAAATTCACGAGTATCAAGCGAGATGTTTAAATGTTAAAATTTGCGGGAGTTGGTTATGTAATGCTGTCTGCTGGCAATCTGATATTGTGAATTATATAAGGGCACCAAAGGTCTCAACCGAAGAACTTTACTTTTATTGGGCAGATCATTTACCAGATGCTTGTCTTAAATTATGATTCAGAATATATTTGCTATAAGCACAAACTGCAATAGTGTTAAGTTTAGTAAAAACGATGACTGGCATACAATCCTGTGTAAACAGTAAGTTTTGATTATCGGTGGTACAAAAATAGTAAAATAGTAAAAAATTAAAATTGTCTTAAAATCGGGCATTTATGATGCTAAACACAATTTAACTCGTTCAAGGTAGGCCTATGTAAGGGGTTTGAAACATCATTCTTTTAGCATGTTTTTATTACCGTCAAATTGTTTCAAATGTGTCTAGGTATCTTGTGTTTTGCGAAGTGTGCAAATATAAAAAGGCGACAATGAAACAAGTTTGATTATCTGCCAAATGTTACTGGTAAAAATGTTTTCCTCGGCTGAAACTTGTGGAACAGGTCTGTTAAATCATTTTTAAGAGTGATAAAACAAATCTTGCAACAAATACAAAAATAGTTACTTAATTTTAGATAGTGTGTTCAACATAAGGTCTTATGCATAGTTAAAAGTAGCATGTTTTAAGTATTGCTTAAACCGAAATACTAAATATCTTAACTATGTTCTATGCAAAATGTGTACATACTCAATTCTCTGCAGTTGGAAAAAGGGTAATACAGTATGTATTTAAAAGTGAGATCTTACTTTAAATAAACTACCAACCAATTAACTATGCATATGGCATAGACCTACCACTGACTGCAGCATGTAGCATATCATTCAGGTATGTTATTAAAGACCATTTTTACCAATTCAAAAGTAATATTTAAAAATCATGGTGAAGGGGTGGATGAAAGGGAGAAAATGATTGATTGTTTATTTGTGAATGAGAAACATGTTTGGTTGGTTACACTGCAAACTAACAGTGTGAAAATGGTTGTTCTATGTTATGATTTTAACCTCCCAAATAATGCTTAATTCAGCTATAAATTTGAATTTATTGTTGAATGTATGTTTTTATTATATGCAAAGTGTTATTGTATTTTGTAAATGATTGGTTTATTTTCTGGTGCAGACAGCACCACTCATGAAGTCACTTAAGTTTACAAATACTGTAAAATAAATACATGCATATAATCCACACTGTGGCTTAATTTCAAAAATTTTATTTTTTGTCCTATTTGTGATGGAGATTTCATCTACCGGCAAGTTTTACTGTTCCATAGAAATAGATTAATGTGTAATTCAACGGGTGTGGCAATTAGTAGGCTCTAAAAGTGAAAACTGAAGTTTTTGTGACTGTAGCATCTGGATCTTATATTAATTGCGTATTTCTTTTTTATTTTGAATTTGGGGGTTAATTTTTTTTGTCCATAATATATTTAATTTAGTGTTTAAATATTTGTGAACTTGAATCAGAATAGTTTCCTGGTATCCTAATGCCTTGAGTGCTCGTTTCACTGTGAATTTTGATGTAGTTTTGTTGAAAAATGTGCCAAAACTGAGAAAGGTGTTAATTTCTCTTTCACTGTATCGAAGGCTGTGCGTCACTCCATACAAATGCCTGATTTTTCTTTAATGGCATGCAGAAAGACTTTGCAATTTTAAAAAATTTGGCACAAATTTTGTGTAGTGATGTTAAACCTAGAAAGTTCCCAACATCTTTCATCTTTTGCAGCAAGACATTTTTTTTTGCTGCCTTATCTTTGTTTGCATGGTATAATGCCTTCAGTCTTTACTAGAGCACTTGTGTTTCCTCATAATCAAAAGAATGTTGAATAGGTTTGTGTTAAATGTTCTTTTTTAAATATTCATATTACTTGTTCTAACATATCCAAATGTTGCTCAGAAGTACACCTATTTCCTGCTACTAAAATGTCAAGGTAGACTAGGTAAAAACCCATTTCAAACCAGCCAATATTGGAAGGTGTCATTTTCAAGCTCAGAAGTAATATTTAAAAGCAGCAAGTTCCCTCTGAAATAACAAAAACTTTTTCCCCTTTGTACTTCTAAAAAACTCTATGCTAATAACCAGAATTCGAGGTGACTGAAGAATGTTTCTCCTGTCAGATAGCTAAGAAAATAATTGATGCAAGTTAACGGGTAATTGTTGTCTTTTAGAATTTCATTAATTCTCCACAGCACACAAATGATACCCACTATCTGTTTTCCTCACCAATACAGTTGGAGGGCAACATCTACTTTTACAAGGTCTGTGTACCATTTCAAATCTGTTCCTCAATTCGTGTATTATGTATAGGGCCTAGAAATTTTCGCGAACCGCAAAATAATGCAAAAAACTGAGAGATTATGTTTGTTCGCAAAATTCTGTAATAATTCCGGTATTCACGAAACACAAATGAAATTGCTTGTTTAAGTGCATCTAAAACTATAGTGCAATCTTATTTTACTGTGAAAACTCTCACAAACATTAAATTTTACAATTTTGTATTTGTTACACATCATAATCTCTTATTTACTTCACATTCGTGCTGATAACAAAACTATTTGCGTGATCACGTTGTTGATTATAAAAACTGAACAAAATTTTATATTACGAGAACGATTAATAAATCTATTGGTAGCACAGTCAAAATATTATCATTGCACTAACTATTCAATATGTATTGAGCCGAATCGCTATGGTGCTTGTTCTCGAGCAGAATCACGCTTACGTGTATTTTATTTATAAACGAACATCTCTGACTAAAAATGTTGGTGATGTGATGAAAGTAAATACATGATAATTAGTTGTTTTAATAAATTTTATGTTACCACAGTTGTGCACTACCTTAACAAAAACCAAAAACATCTTTGATTTGCTTTTACCTACATAAAGTAAAAATTAAAGATCTAATTTTTTTGTTATTTGGGCATACCAAAAATTGCACAACTCAAACAGTAGCTAAATAAATTTTTTCCCCCTATGTACCATATTTGTTGGCATATATAATTTTTACTCATTTGTGTTTTTAAGAATTACTACTTATCTTGCATGTAGGTACAAAAATTTTTGGTTACCCAAAAATGCTTGAACGTTGCAAGTTGTCGAGTTGTAATATATTAATTTTAAAAGGATTTTGTTTATAATAGAATTTAACGTGAAAACTTCAATTAATGCTGTATTCTGTGTGTTACGAATGGCAACTTGAATAGGTTGATAAATATAGGATGCTGTCAGACCTTTTGAAAACTGCTTCACGCAGTAGCACATTTTGTCATAACTGTAGTATTTACCTATTAATTTTAAAAAGTTTAAAAAGAGTTTAGTTTGTAAATAAATGTGCACGACTGGTAAATTTTTCTGTATGAAAAGATTTACATTAAAAGCCGTCAGTCTTCTAATGAACAAACTTATTTATTTATTTCCTCATGGAAAAACTAACCTCAACCATCCATGGCATCTGGGCAAAACAGTGACAATGGATTAATACAAAAGCAAGCAGATGATTGGCTGAATAGCCTATTAAACAGCCAGTGCGGGAGTGATTTATGGTATTAAACAGCCAGTGCGGGAGTGATTTATGGTATTAAACAGCCAGTGCGGGAGTGATTTATGGTATTAAACAGCCAGTGCGGGAGTGATTTATGGTATTAAACAGCCAGTGCGGGAGTGATTTATGGTATTAAACAGCCAGTGCGGGAGTGATTTATGGTTCAGGTTTTCAGTGTTGTGGAGATGACACAACCACAGTTACCAAACCAAAAAACAAAAAATTTGTTTTATTTAAAATTATTGTGGATGTGGAATTAATTTTGTGTGCCCATATTAAAACATTTCCTCCTATTTTTGAATAATAGTATTTAAACTAAACGTATAAATTCCTCTTTAAGGAAAAATATTTTTGGCAGGGAATTATCTTACAACATCCAGTTAACTTTTTTTAAAATTTGTTATTTCAAAACCACTACTCATGTACCAAGTTATCTTGTGTGCTGGCAAATACAGTATCAGCATGAAAAATGTGTGGTCATTATTTTCAATATGTTCTCATAGCTCTGTGACAATAATTGAAAGGATTATGTAGGTATAATAGTTCAAAAGTGTAAATGCAGGAGTACAATTATATCACTTAAATAAAATATTTGTGGTGTTAATAGTGCTCAGCTCCAAAAGGAAAGTAATAAATGGGATTAGCATCTTAACACATTAAGCTATGAAATATGCGTTAGGTGGTAGGATAACATAATTACTGTATACATCATGCTTGCGCTGCAGCGTTGTACACACACAATATACTTTGTAGTTACTCAGCATGTTGGAGGGTATTGATGTTAGATGTGGTGTTTGTGGGTGGCAGGTATACGCAGTATACAATGGAAACACTGCGGGTAGGCTGGGAGCAGCTCCTCACCTCCATCAACCGCAACATCAATGAGGTGGACAACCAGATCCTCACTCGTGACTCAAAGGGAATCACCCAGGAGCAGCTGAATGAGTTCCGTTCCAGTTTCAACCACTTCGACAAGAATCGCAGTGGCCGCCTGGCTCCGGAGGAATTCAAGTCCTGTCTTGTCAGCCTGGGCTACAGTATTGGCAAAGACCGCCAGGTAACACTCAATCATCTTGGAAACTGCTTCTTGCCATTTCAAGTCTTTTGTTAAGCTATTATTGCATGCCAGCTACATTTTTTTTCAGCGCTGCCTTCAAATAGATTTNGCCATTTCAAGTCTTTTGTTAAGCTATTATTGCATGCCAGCTACATTTTTTTTCAGCGCTGCCTTCAAATAGATTTTCATTTTGGCCTACAGTCATTGGAAAGGGAGGCTTATGCAATCATGTGGAAGTTTTTTTATTCCCCCCCTCATGGTTGCTTCCACACACTCCTTCACATAATTCCTGAATCTAGACCTTGCACCAAACTCAGTATAGTTTCCAACTGTATGATGCATACTTTAGGAATGGTCGTCTTAACTTGGTGTCCAGCAATCAGGAAATGTACGGGGTTAGACATGCTCCTGGGAACTTTTCCAATATGGTTTATGAAGTTAAGAAATGGCATCCAGGGAACATAACTGTAAACAATCTGTGGAAAATCAGAATACCACATTTGCATTTTTAATAACTGTGTCGAGGTCATGCAGTGAGAAAGTAGCAAATAATAAAAGGATGTCAGTAGTCTTCTGCTGTGAAAAAAGACAGTGGCAGGGTTGGCTTATTATGGTAGGTAGGAGGTGGGGTAGGATGTAGGAATGCATGTCTTCGCACAACGGTCTGAGCCTGACTGCCTTTGCCCGGTGGCCTGGGTATACGGCAGGTGTTTGTGTAAAGAATGTTGTTTGTGCATGCGTGTCATTACTGTTGTATAAAAGCGTAATTTTGCAAGTTTGCTTTAGTCCTCTGCAAATGACTTGTACGCTCAAGAATTGAAGCAGAGGGGTCTGTTGTAATTACAGTACACACACTATTCGAAGACCTTTCATGGTTACCAGGAAAGGGGTTGTTATTGAAAGTTTTCAATTAAATTTGTTTCATAGTTCCCTAAAAAGAGTTATGTGGAGAGGTTGGTAATTCAGGGGTCTTAGAANGCCATTTCAAGTCTTTTGTTAAGCTATTATTGCATGCCAGCTACATTTTTTTTCAGCGCTGCCTTCAAATAGATTTCCATTTTGGCCTACAGTCATTGGAAAGGGAGGCTTATGCAATCATGTGGAAGTTTTTTTATTCCCCCCCCCTCATGGTTGCTTCCACACACTCCTTCACATAATTCCTGAATCTAGACCTTGCACCAAACTCAGTATAGTTTCCAACTGTATGATGCATACTTTAGGAATGGTCGTCTTAACTTGGTGTCCAGCAATCAGGAAATGTACGGGGTTAGACATGCTCCTGGGAACTTTTCCAATATGGTTTATGAAGTTAAGAAATGGCATCCAGGGAACATAACTGTAAACAATCTGTGGACAATCAGAATACCACATTTGCATTTTTAATAACTGTGTCGAGGTCATGCAGTGAGAAAGTAGGAAATAATAAAAGGATGTCAGTAGTCTTCTGCTGTGAAAAAAGACAGTGGCAGGGTTGGCTTATTATGGTAGGTAGGAGGTGGGGTAGGATGTAGGAATGCATGTCTTCGCACAACGGTCTGAGCCTGACTGCCTTTGCCCGGTGGCCTGGGTATACGGCAGGTGTTTGTGTAAAGAATGTTGTTTGTGCATGCGTGTCATTACTGTTGTATAAAAGCGTAATTCTGCTAATTTTGCAAGTTTGCTTTAGTCCTCTGCAAATGACTTGTACGCTCAAGAATTGAAGCAGAGGGGTCTGTTGTAATTACAGTACACACACTATTCGAAGACCTTTCATGGTTACCAGGAAAGGGGTTGTTATTGAAAGTTTTCAATTAAATTTGTTTCATAGTTCCCTAAAAAGAGTTATGTGGAGAGGTTGGTAATTCAGGGGTCTTAGAAATGAGAGTTGGCTGTATACAACAAAATGAATTGTATTAGTTTGGTGTGATATTACATGCTGTAAATGTGATTTTAAATGCTTGCATATATTTAGTGGATGAACACCCTGTTATGTACCTTTCACACCACGATCAGCTACTAGTTTTCATATTAATCACAGGATGCCTCCCGTGTGGAATATTATACTCAACTGCCTTCTGACGTTGAGACTGCCAACCAGAGTGGTTAGGGTATTCAAACATGCCTAACTTTGTGTAATGCACGTAAGATTAGTTTATTTCTCCTTTCTTCTAACACCTGAACTCTAGATCGATCCATGTGGAAAAAATTAAGATGCTACAGTCTTTGGGCTTTACATTAATGCTTTTACTACACAAAAAGATTAATACAAAAGCATTGCTAATTACCGTTAAAAGCGCAGTTCCAGCTGTTGGTTACAGTATATTAAAGCAAGTTATTGAGCCATGGCTTTGAAATGTTGTGTTCTCACTAGGGATGGGTCGGTTCGGTTCTTTGGTTCCAATTTATACCGGTTCTTGAGGTTTGACTGGGAACCTGTTTTAGGTTAACAACTACTCTGTTCTCGTTTCTACACAGCAATGGTAAAACTGTTGTTACAATAATAACTACAGTGTATTTACTCATGTATAGCACGCCCTTCTTTCCCAAACTAAAGGAAAAAATTTCTGGGGTGGTCGCTATACACTAAAAAAAAAATTAAGGAGTAGTAGTCGTAAACTGTTTGGTGATGTTTGGAGGGAAGTGTAGGGGAACAGTCTGTTATCTCGTCTCTCGCTCTTACATCAACACTCCTCTACCTTATCTCTCTCTATCTCTCTCTTTCTCTCCATCTCCGAGCCCTTACCAAGCAACACTGCTAGCCAATCAATACATTCCTCCAAGTCTTCTTTGTTTCTGGGTATACCAGACGGGGGGGGAGGAAGAAGAGACTTTTCTTTTAGAGATGTCACATTCCAGCGCGGTAAAAAAAACTAGCTGGTCACTGCATAAAAGCTGCAACGGAAAAAAAAAAAAAGCAAACCAGCCGCCCAGTCACATTAAAGAAACAAAAAAATAAAAGGAATCCGGCCGCCCACCACAGTTGTTGACGTTCTTTTAAGTTACCGTTATCGTTCAGCATGCCACAATGTTTTGGCTTTTAGCGCCACAAGTTATTTAATTAACGTATTTTCCAAACATATCACAATCGCCACATATTAATGTAAAAAAAAGAATAATTTGTTGCATATTTACTAACCTTGAATAAATGTAATACAAGTTTATCTGTATACATTAAATCAACGTCCTCACACTTTGTTATTGTTCAATTCTTCCATAGATTAAATAAAATATTTAATGAATTTTACCTGCATTGGTTTAATAAAGTTGCAAGCAAAAGGCAAGTATACAAAATAGAACCAAATACTGGAACCAATATTTAAATTGTAGAATCGGTACCAGAACCGGAACAGATATTTTTTGTTATTCAACCTATCTCCAGTTTTCACATAGCTAGTAAAATAAATTGCATGCGCACGTGTAGTACTTAACTACCCTCAAATTCCTACAGCCGTGACAGTAGAGGCGACCTAAGAGAGAGAACCTGCAATTCAAAGCCTGTAGTTGATCCATGAAGCAAAGACAGTGTGCTTGCTCCATTTTGAATGCCCCACTCACTGGATACAGCTGCGTGGCTTCTACGTCACGCTGGATAATAGGCACCCACACCAGCTGCACTCCTTACCTCTCCACATGCGTCGCCGACAAACAACTCTTAAGTCAATAGCTGAACAGCATGTAGAAGTAATTTTGTTCTGTGCAGTTCTCTAAATGTATAATGGTAATCATAAGCGTAATTCCTAGTGGATACTGGAGCCATTAACGAAACAACCTCCACGGGCATGTGACTCAAAGCTTGATTAGTAGGAAAATTTAATGACTTGCCAAACTACGTATGGAGCGGCACACTCGTTTTGCCACATGCATACATGCAACTAATACGTTGGCCGGGCAGTGATATAAATCAACCAAGTCCTCATTACTGAACTCGGTCTGCAAACATGTTAACTGTCCATGGGGATTCAACATTCAAAGTCCCTTGACCAGCCCCGGGTAACCCGCCGCATTGCACTGCCCAGCTCCGACTCAAGATGACGACAGACTCTAGCAAGACTCTGCTGTCACAGCCAAAACTTAACTCTCTCTATGCAAACTACTCACGGTAACGCAACGGCAAATACAGCGGCGTCAAGCAGTGACTCCCGTAACAAGAAACATGTAAAACTAATTTGCCAAAATTAATTAACAAGCTTAAAACTAAATTCATCAAAACGTCATGGTGTCATGTGACAGTGATGTGGAGGGGGTAGAACTGATGGAAGCAAAGTGTGCCAAAGTAAATACTGCTATATGGTGAATAAATACAGTAAACTCCTGATTTTCCGGGGTTATGACTGGCTAAGGGTTCACAGATAACAGATACTTATGGTTTAAGCATTGGAGGGGGAAAATGTTCATTCTACATACTGTACATGTAGGTTAAGAATTCAGTTTTTTTACAGCCATTGTGTGGCAACATGTTATAAATGATATCATCATATATACGTCAAGTCAATGTACGTAGAAAAACAAAACATACGTTTCTGGTTTTACAGTTTATATTTGAGCCACTGAGATCTATGCATNGTCAAGCAGTGACTCCCGTGACAAGAAACATGTAAAACTAATTTGCCAAAATTAATTAACAAGCTTAAAACTAAATACAATAAATAAGTAACAGTGTCACAAAAAATCCTTGCGACGACTCAATCATCAAAACGTCATGGTGTCATGTGACAGTGATGTGGAGGGGGTAGAACTGATGGAAGCAAAGTGTGCCAAAGTAAATACTGCTATATGGTGAATAAATACAGTAAACTCCTGATTTTCCGGGGTTATGACTGGCTAAGGGTTCACAGATAACAGATACTTATGGTTTAAGCATTGGAGGGGGAAAATGTTCATTCTACATACTGTACATGTAGGTTAAGAATTCAATTTTTTTACAGCCATTGTGTGGCAACATGTTATAAATGATATCATATATACGTCAATGTACGTAGAAAAACAAAACATACGTTTCTGGTTTTACAGTTTATATTTGAGCCACTGAGATCTATGCATTTTCAGACAAATAGTTTGAAAAGTAAACTTAATAATAGTTATAAGTCCTTGCACACAACTGTGAAATTAGAAAACAAAAAAATTATCGGTTTCACGAAAAATAGGTACATATCTGTTTCTATAAAATATTACGAAGAAGTGACAATACTTTTCCTTGGTGTGGTATAGACCTAGAATTTAAAAAAAAAAAAACAGTTAACTCTTGTTTCTAGTATTTCTGAAATAGTGACTCTCTTGAAATAACAACCCTTTTTTTGGGGAACCATGAAAAAAATTAGAGATTATTCTTTCACTAACACCTCTTTGAAATAACCCTTTCTCTCTGAACCATGAAAGGTCTTAAAATAGAGTTTACTGTACCGTTGAACAAATAAGAGGATGTCTCCTCTGAATTTACTTAGTTGTTCGATAAATAAATATTTACTTAAGATTTTATGGGTTATATAACTAGCACACACTAGAAACTGATATACTTGTAAATTATAAAAATTTGATGTAGGCCTATGTAATAATATTTTAGAACACAAAAGGAGCTACGCGTAGCAGAGCACATGTCCTCATAATAAAATTGCGGTTATTTTTAAGAGTTTGAGTATTGCATAAAACAAATGAATCATTTTTGTAAAAAAAATTAATTTATTTTAAAATAAGTAGTTTTAGTGGTTGTATTTGGTAAGGTGTTACGCTTGACACCTAGTACACTCAACATGAAAAAATGAAGGAAGGTGCACAGGCCCAGTATCCCTCTAGAGACCAGGGAAACTGAGTCTCTTAATGAGGATTTTGTCTTCTTATTTGCAGGGTCCTGCGGTCTGGGTCAGCAAGCATAATAACTTTGCGAACCGTGGCAAGTGGAGCTGGGTGGAGGGCTGTCCTTGAATGAGTTCTGACGGTGACGTTCTACGTGAAAGCCGGACGAGTAGTCTTTAGTGAGAGCTGCCTTACTACGGGTACCCCAATAGGCCGCATGACAGCTAGTAAGGCCCGTTTCGGGGGTGTAGGCGGAAGAGGTGACAGTGGTCAGGGTGTCTATACCAGGTGTGTCTAGATGCTGATGCGGTGGGCACTGCGTTCCAGGAGTGTGCTGTGATGGCTAGCTTTTCTCGATTCTGAGTGTACATCCTGGGGGCATTATGCTCTTGTTCACTAGATTGTATAGTCTGGGCCCTTGCGATCTTATCTGCCTTTTTCCAGCCCGCTCGGTGATAGGGCATTTAGCAAAAATAGCTGTGGGAAAACAGCTATGCTCTGTCACTGATGTTACGTTATCTTCAGAAGATAAAAATCAAAAAAGAGAACAATTTAGCTGATTCAGTGGGTGTCCTAGAGATGCAGGCACGACTGTAAAGGTGATTTAATATTGCGAAGCAGCGAAGGGGAGGACAGGTTCTGGCACGGTCCGCCCAGGAAAGCATCTACTTTTTCTGTGGCTGGTGCCTTGGGGTAAACCCCTGCCGGAGTCCTATAGATCAATTAACGCAAGAGCGTGCGCTTCACTAGAAACGGTGCTCGGGCCTATAGCGACTTGGGGAGAGGGCCCCCCTGATTCCCCTCGGTAAGAAGTTGAGTGAGCAGTGTCTTCAGCTACAGACTTCAACTGTTCCTCTGGGTTCACTACGTTCCCCTCGTAAGGACCCCACGGCCCTCGGTAAGCGGCGTCACCAGCTTGTATCCTGAGTTCCAGTGTCTTAACATGTTTGTTCTCCTCAAGTCTCGGAGGAAGGTTCTCTCCTCCCTTGCCACAGTGGTGCCAAAAGAGCGGCATTACCAGCTAGCAACAAGACGCCAAACATTGACAGGAGGTGAGAGTTCCCTTCAGTGGTTTTTTGGTTCAAACCTCTATCGCGGCAATTGTGCGTGCACCGAGAAGTAGATATGTGGATATGCAAACAGAAAGCAAACAAGGGTAAGGGAGGTGAAAGCGAAGGGAATGATCTGACCAAAAAGAGGTTAACTGGTAGATATGTTTTATTCCGTCAGTAGGAATTTACAAGACATATATCTCCAACCTGTACCCGCTAATGTCTGATGGATAAGTGACCAAGTTTGTCAAGCTGATTGCTGCAGGGTGGAAGAAATATCTATCGAAGTTAAGGGCAAGAGAGACCCCTGTAAAACTATGCCCGGTGCGGACGAGGCACATGGTCTATACTCAAAGCAAGGAGAAGGCTCCGCGACAAGAGCTTCTGCCTATTGTGTTGAGAAACACAAGTTCTGACAAGAGTAACATTATGCTCTAAGTCTAACTACTTCTGCAGAAGGCAAGCATGGCGAGATTGCGAGAGTTGCAGAAGATGCTCCGGTCAGAACTGGTTGCTAACTGCCCTGTCTGGAGGGCCTGCATAGGAATAAATACCCTCAAGAGACGTGGCGAGCGAGCGGTGGCTAGAGCAAGCCGCATGGAGGGGCAAGTCTCCCCTGATGCACGGCGAGCATGCGTGTTTGGTGCCTGCTGGCCAGGGCAAGGCAAGCGAGGGGGTGGGTCCACCCTCTCAGACTGGAGCGCGGCATTGTGTGGATAGCCTGCCTCTCAGGTAGCAAGGGGTTGACTCGCTTGTGAATAGGAATGGTACAGAGGTGAAATGAGCGGCAGCATTTGGCGCTATGGTACACTAGAGGAGCACCAGAGGCTGAGGCTTGAATATGTATCTGATAGCACTCCTGGCACATCATGCTCTTGTGAGTTTGAGCTGACAGTTTTACTTTTAAACCAAATGTCAGCATTACCATACTAAAAAATATCCGCACTCCGAATTAGGGAGTATTGTTGTAATGACTCATAACAGTGTGATGTAAAACTGAATACAGTACTGTAAAACAAATACAATTTCTATACTCGACAATTTTTAGGTAACACACATTTAAGTTAAGAAATTCCCCCAATATGCAGATTTAATAATTTCACAGTAGCTGAGTTTTGTGTCACAGTAATGAAATTGTATACAGAATCTATTTACAATGTGGAGAACCTGCAAATTAAATGGTAATCAAGCAAAAAGAAAAAAACATATATCGTTAAGTTAGGAAAATATTCAACTGCAAAACTTTATTTTCCATTACAGTATTTGCTGGAACACAGAAAACTGGAGAGATAAGTTTTATGATGCCACTACAATTTTTACAATATTCTTTTTTTGCCAATCATTCTTATTTTTTATATAATTACACTAACTGTAACCTTCTTCTTTGATTCTCACCCCACCTGCATTTGCAGAATAACTGAAGATTCAACTTCTGTTAAATTTTTTCAGATAATTTGTTTTTGGAAGCATATAAACTCCCAACACCACTGTCGTACAGTATTTACTACCCGTGGTTCTCTTGTCTCCCACAGTACCATTAGTGCACTCTATTGGCAGCAGTTTTAACTACTAAGCTCTGCTTCATTCGAGATTGTCCATTAGAGGTGTCCACAGCTTCTCCCCCTCCCTGCTGAGGATGGAGAAGTTTGTGTCCTGTAGATAGAGGTTGGTGCCAAGATGTCTCGCAGTACCGCCTCAGCTTTCCTTTGATGGTGGCTCGGCAGGCTCTCCATGGCTGCTGGGTCATCTGGTTGTGTGTCAAGGACCAAAGGTGTAAAAATGTGTGAAGATCATGGCTTCCGACTGCAGCTGGGAGGTAGTCACCTCTATTCCTTGGCATCTGTAGCAGCTAGAGTAGGGGTTGAGCTGAGTTGAGGAGGGTCTTCTCCCTGGTTGCTGGTTGGCCGACCAGGGGTGACGTCATTACTCTTCTCCACCTGTTGGTGCAGACTCCGGTGGAGGTGTGTACTGTGGTTGGGCTAGGTTGGCGGGGTGGCAAAAGAGGTGTCATACTCTCTTAGCAAGGTGGGGTGTAGTGTAGGTGACAGGTTGTCTGAGAAGTTTTCTTTTCTGTCCAGGCTGAGGGGCAAACGGCGGTGTTGATGGCTGGCCCAGCATTGTTGCTTTAGTCTAGCAAGAGTTGTGCGGCTCTTGCTACATGGGCAAAAAAATATACCTTGCTTATGTTTCTGGCCTCATCTTCCACCCCTAGTGTGTTCTTACATCTTTCCTTCTATGTATAGTCACATTTGGGATAAAAATCACACACACACACACACACACACACACACTCTCTCTCTCTCTCTCTCTCTCTCTCTCAGACCCCCATCTGCCTGTACCTCTCCCCCCATACCTCTGTGCACCTCTCTAAGCCTGCGTTTCTACAATATCCAAAAAGAGAAAATTACATGCTTGCCCCTACCC